>SNQJ01S0200428.1:0-16970 GCA_010110895.2 Picea sitchensis | reverse complement strand
AGTGGATTTGGACACAAATCCCAGGAGTGCTGGAACACAAGAAGAAATTCCATGATGAGGACTTCAAATAGAATGGCTAGAAGAATGAATGAGGTAAGAAAGGGAGACATATTTGAAAAGATGGATGCTCATAATTCAAGTTATGAGAAGCAGGAACCTCTACAGAAGTGGGTGAAGAAGACAGAACAGTCAGAACAGGATGAAAGACTGAAGGGAAGCTCAAGTAAGTCATCTATTGAAGCATACATAGGTTACAGTGGTATCATTTGCATACATATGCAAGCTGACCTTGTATAGGTCACGTACATACATGAGTTGTCTGTGCAACAGGCCGCGTATATGTTGTAAAGCCTTGGGAAAAAGGCAATGCACATGGGTTGTAGCTTGATGTGATGGCATAACTTTGTGTTGCAGGTTCTGACATTGTTTATTGCAAGTTCTGACACTGTTTGTTGCAGGTTTTCATGGTTCTAAGTTAGATCACACAAGGTTATGATATAAAATAAATCTTGTGTGCATGTCACTAACCCATGAGTATGGATTGATGTTGATCAAATGCTCATCTATTGGATTATATAAAATAATTTGTTGGGGTACATGGATGGTACATAATTGAAGTTTCATGTGTATATCTTATGATGTATTATTGGAAGCATATAGTATTGTTGGATATCATGGTGCATGCATTTTGCATGTGGTTGGACTACATATTGGGACATGTAGTTGGTGAGCTAAGTTGTACATATTTGGAAGTCATAGCTTGTTGATGCATGGTTGATATAATTTCTTGGTGCAAGTAATGATGCATGATGGTACACTCATAGATGGTATTTGTTTGGCATATTGGTAGATGCACATGTTGCCATGTTGATAGAGGCATTCCATGAATTATATCTTTTTGCACATGGTTGATGTACATGGGTGTTGTGCATTGTGGGCACATTTTTGGTACATGATGTACTTGGTTGATATATTGTTCATGATTCCTTATTTTTATTGTTGGCATTCATGATGCATGGTATGGAACAACTTTGATGCATGAATAGGTCCAAGGATCGTCATATGGTAGCATATTGTTCATCTTGCAGAGAATATAGGGGGATACATACCCTTAGGGGAAGTCATTATTCTTCCCATGCTTCTAGGAGGAGATATTTATCAGATGCATACCTAGAAAAGAGCCCTATATTTGAAGAAAGAGCACATAGGCATAATTCCAGGAGTAGCGATGGTCACAGGGGGAGTATGTTCGATATATTTTCAGCATTGCATCAGAGTAATATCCCTTGTTCAAAAGGGGAGAGATTATTCAGAGGAAGATCAAAGGCATTCAAGCAGGGGGAGCAGCCCCAAGAGGAGAATGGCCCTTTGCCATTGATGTCAAATGGGGAGAGTTAATCACATTGATGTGATTGATGTTTATTGGTGGGGAGAGATAGTCACATTGACTATTGATGTACAACATGCCTAATCTACATTTTGACATCAATAATTGGTAATTGATGTTGACATCAATGTTGGTATTGCTATAAATGCCAAAGGGGGAGATTGTTGGATCATGTTGTCATTGATGCCAATGGTTTGATTATTTGGGAGATTGTTGGATCATGTGTCATTGATGCAAATGGTTTGATTGATTGATGTCATTGATTGATGTCAAGTAATTGATTAATTGATGATTGATGAACAATGTATATGTATTATCCTTGATGAGACTGATATATGTCAAAGTGGAAACCAATTGATAAAGATGGATCAATATTGATATGATGCATAGATGAAGATGGATCAATGAGTTGTCATTGATACATGATGATGCATAGTTTTTTTGATGAAAAGATGACTCATTATTGTCTTATCATGATTGATAAGGTGCACAAATGGATGCACTCCAAAGTGGTCCCCTTATGGTGAAAGCCCTCATGGGAATATGCTTTGTGGTTGAGTTGTGGTTGAGAGGACCCATGCTTGTATGTGGAATAATGAGATGAAGATCAATGAAGTTGTTGATGAAACTATCCTAGATGGATAGTGCTTGTCATGCCATTTCTAGTGGTATGTGGAATGTCACATAACTCCTCACGGTTTGAGATTTATGGCCTTATGAAGTTGGAGGACTCCCATATGAAGACTTGAATCCCCCAAGGTCAAAGAAGTCAAAGTGATCTAAAAGAAGAAATTATTATTTAAATGGTAAAGAAGTGACCTAAAAATGGGCTAAGTGACCTAGAGGATGAAAGTATAAATAAGATAGCTATGGCCTCTTGTAGATCATCCTTTTTGTGGATCAATGGAGAGATTCTTGTGAGATTATCTTGTGGAGTATTGATGGAGAGCTTGTTGTGAGAGCATCTTTGGTGTGGATATCTTGAGCATGATTAAGATCTATTTTGAGGAAGAGAGCGAGAGGAGGATCTCATGGACGCATCAAAGTTTCGGCAATGTCGGAGATCTTGATGGCAAAAATCTCGGAGCTTCAGAAACCCTAGTTTCTAAGGTATACATGGGTTGTAATGGGCCAGGACGCGTACACACAAGGGTTTTATGAGGACAAGGCACATACAGTGGATGGAATGATGAAGACTTATGTTTGAACTGGTGACAAGCTCTTGGATGATTAGGCAGGTTCCAGATCTGCATTCTATGGGCTTAGATCTATCACTGAGACACTGGTATGGTTACATTATTGTCTTGATGGATACTATTGTTTGATGTGTTGTGAATTCTTAGGGCATTCTTGGTATGGATTCTATGATATGGTTCATTTTGGATGATTTGGTTGATGGAGTGATCAGTACTCTTGTGATTCAGTTGTGACATGATTGTTATGGTATACTAGTTGTTTATACATGATTGAGATACATTCATATTGATTTGTTGTGGAGCATGAGTAAGCTATTGGAGAGCTTGGATGTGTTGTGACTGGCTGGTGGTCAGATTGGACAGTGAGAGATAGAAGAGAATGATATATTGATTCCAGATATTCTAAGTTGATCTTGAAGGACAAACCCTAACAGCTTAGAAGCTCATAAGGTATACGCAGGTTGTTGTATACACTGACCGCGTGCATACGTTGGCTGTAGTGAGCCAGGGCGCGTGCACACGCTGGCTGCACTACTGACAGGTCGCGTACCTGTTGACAGATTGATATCTGTTGAGGATTGTTGCCTCATATCAGTTGGTGCTGAGGGTGTAAGTTGAGTCTTGCATTATAGAGTTGGTGCTCTTGTAGAGTTGTACTCTATTCAGTTGTTGCTAATAAACCCCGGATTGTTGTCCATAATAAAAAGAATAATTGTACATACATCTTGTGTTCTTTGTGTTCCTTGTAGTGATGAATTGATGAGGATATATTGTTGATATATGTTCTCATCTAACTGGTTATAAATGACAGCAATGGGTAATGAATAAATGTTGAATGTTTTAGTAAAGAGGGAAGCTTTTGGGGAAAAGAGCCCCACACTCATTCACCCCCCCTCTAAGTGTGGTAGTTGTGTCCAACAATTTATATATCAAATGATTCATCCAAAGACATTAGTACTCTAATGGAAGTTAATTTTGTGATAAGGGAAAAAATATCGCCGAAGTCGACTCCTTCAACTTGGGAATATCCTTTTGCTACTAGTCGAGCTTTGAATTTCTCGACTTGACCTGTTGCATTCATCTTCTTACGTATTTTCTATCAACATGCTTTCTTCCACTAGGTAATTAGACTAAGTCCCATGTCACATTATTGTGCAAGGATTTCATCTCTTTGACCATGGCGGCCTTCCAAATTTTTCCCTCTGTCGAGTCGGCTTGCTCCCCGACCATCTTGGGCTCATTGTCAATGGCAGTTAACACAAATGCAGAACGAAAGTTGGGTGGACTATACTTATTGACTAGTTTTCTTACTCATTCATACCTCCTTACAACCGAGGTTGGTTGTTCAACCTCTCCTTCTTATTCAGTCGACTCATCTGAATCATCTTCTTCATTCCTCAGTTCAAACCGCACTGTCTCTGGATTATTATCAGTCTGAACAGTTTCTTCAAGCTCAAACTTACTTCTGACTTCTCTGAAGACCACATCTTGACTATACACTATTTTCCTTGATGAAGGATCCCACATATTATATCCTTTCATTCCTTCTTTGTATCCAATGAAAATACACTTGACTAGCTTCTTGTCCAACTTGCTCCTCTTTTCCTTGAGAACATGCAAAAATGCATCATAGTTGATCCAGGTGGAAATTAGTGGCCACCCACCTATTCCACTGGCTCAAAACATGGGTTTCCACCTTCACAATGTTTCTACAGTTTTTTGGGTCCTGAAATTCGGGGGTCATTTTGAGGCCATAAACGATGTTTTTTGGGCCGGACGGAATATGTAGTCCTCGACTAGACCTTTTCAATGAGGTATAGAATGCCCAAAACATAGATCATATTAAAAATTTATGCCCTTGTGAAGTTGATGTACCAACTACCCCCATCAGGGCTCGCAAACCTTCTCACATTTCATCTTCCGAGGTCAGGGTTTTGGATTTTCTTTATGTTAAAAAGGCCTTTAGAGCCTCATTTTAAACATCATATTCTTCTTTCGAATGAGTGTAGCCATCACATCTCTTATCATAGATAAGTTTCCACCATTCTAGCGAATCATTCACTCTGTAATTTTACAGTTTATGTACATTCTCTCATTAATAAAAATTGTGCTTTATTGTATCTCTGTGTTTATTGCAATATTTTTGTGTATCTTGCAATATCTTTGTATATTTCATTGTTATATCTCTGTCTTCATTTCATTCTCAAAATAAATCTAGATCAACAACCAAATAATTTGAGATGTGAAACCGAAGGCTTCTCACCCAACCATACCTCATGTGGAGTCATATCAACTAGCACCGACGAAAAAGACATATTCAATAGGTATTTTGCAATGTCGGTTGCCTCTACCCAAAATTCATGTGCGAGCCCAGCACCACTGAGCATGGTCCTTACCTTGTCCATTAATGTTCTCTTCATTCTCTCAACAAATCCATTTTGTTGTGGGGTATAAGGTTTGGTATTTTGGCGTGCTATGCCACACTGCTTGTAGAACTAATCAAATTATTTTCCATAGAATTCACCACTGTCATCATTTCTCGACACCTTAATCTTCTTATCTATCTGGTTTTTACAAGAGATTTAAACTCTTTGAATTTCTCAAAAACCTATGATTTCTTCCTCAGGAAGTATATCCATGTCTTCCTGGAAAAATCATCTATGAAGGAGACATAATACATGGATCCACCAAGTGAAGGCACTAAAACAGAGCCAAACACATAATTATGAACCAATTCTAGAATCCCATTTTCCCTTGTCACTCCAGATGAGAACTTCACTCAACTTTTTTTTCCATATATACAATGTTCACAAAAGTCAACTTCTAAATTACATTCAGGAAAATATTTAACCATACCTTTGGTATGCATAGTTCGAAGTCATTTTTCTCCTATGTGTCCCATCCTCTCATGCCATAGCATAGTAGGGTCAACTTTATGATGACTTGTCGAGTCAGTTTGAATCAACTCAGCCCGAGTCGAGTTGATTCGACTTCAAGAACAATGATGTTGTTGCATCCAGCCAAGTTGACACTCCCTAGTAACTTGTATAGGGTTGTAGTCTGAACTCCTTTCATTAAGACCATCAGACCTCTGACCATCTTGCATAAATCCTTGTGGAATATAGTGTACACCCCTACATCACTCATCTTGCTGAAAACTATCAGGTTTCTTTCCAAAACTGGAATGTATAGAACACCTGGAAGGGTTCTTCTCTTCCCATCCCACAGTATCATTCAAAGTCTTCCTCATCCGACAATTTTGGTTGTTGGGTCATCCCCCAAGAACATGTCTCCTCCTTCATATTGTTCATATTCGCAGAACCATTCTCTCTGTGGCGTAATATGACAAGATTCTCCTCAATCGATCAACCAAACATATATATCCCACTGTGTACTGGTCGACGCCAGGTACACATCACCTCCCTTATCTGGAGTCGTATTTCTCTCAATCGATCACTTCTTGTAGGATCTTGTACTGACTTCCATTGCCTTCGACTTGTAGTCCCTTTTGTAATACGCAACTTTACTGCATTTCCAACATCTTCTTGTCGAATGAACATGGGATTTAGATCTACCCTTCGAATTAGACTTTCTATCGGAGAATTTGCATTTATCTATGTCAATCGTTCAACCTCTCACCATTAAAGCCTCTTTGGTCGATCCTTCCATGTTCTTCCTTCTCATTTCTTTTGACAGTAGAGATGCAACCACGTCTTCTAGAGATAATGTGGTTGCATTACTCTCTATAGCCACGACTAAGCTATCCCATAAGTCTTGAAAAGAACATAATAGGATAACACATTTATCCTCCTCAGTGATTTTAATATCCTCAAAATATAACTGGCTTATAATGGTATTAAGAATATTTAAATGCTCAATCATTGAACTACCCTCACTCGTCCTCAAAAGATACAATTTATTTTTGAGAAACAACTTATTGACCAGGGATTTCGACTGGTACAAGCTCCCCAATTTGTCTCACAGTTTCTTGGTCGAATATTCATCTGAGACATTCAGGAATACTAAATCTGCAAGACAAAGTCGAATCGTACTCCTTAATCTTCTCTCAAATTTCTCCCATTCTTCTATCGACATACATGTCGACATGGTACCTAGACAGATTGTTGTCCATTGTTCTCAATCTACAAGGAGATATTTAATTTTAAGCTTATGTTGTGGCCACAACACCCACGTGATTTTTCAAACTCTTTATGGGGATGCTCCATATAAATTTTGGTCAAATCACTTTTTGTATGCTTTAATTTTGCTTATTTTGTGGGATTTTCATTTTTATAGGATTTTTGTTTTGATTAATTCATTGCATGTGTTTCATCACCATCTTTCCAACCATTCAAGTTTCGTCTCATTCTGACTTATGATTTGGAAATTAGGCTTAGTCAAAGTTTGGTGGAATTTCACTCTCTCGACTTAAAATTATGTAAAAAATGTATTTACTATTTTTATATAAATTAATTTAAGTTAAAATATGTAAATATAATTATTTAATTAATTTTGATTAATTAAATTAATTAACTTTGTTTGTAAATATTATTTTTAATTTATCCTCCTCGATGATTTTGGCGCAGAACCCCCCCTTCTCACCTCGGGGTTGCACAACCTCATGGTCTAGGATCGTTCAATCACTTGAGTCAAATCGACTCTTCAGGTCCCTGCTAGAACCCAATTCAATTTTCACAGGTCCCTCTTTCTCCAAAGTGCAGGTTCTATCAATCATGTAAGTTCTTTCTTGGCCTCTTTGAATAAATTTAACAACAGGCACTAGCTCTCTATGATAGGCCCCTTCCCCCATGTGACCTTGGGCTGTAACCTGGGGTTAAACCCTGAAAGGCGCTTTAGACTTCGGGCTTCGACCTTTTTCATGACAACAAACTCCTTTTCCTCAAATTCTGAACCGACGAACACAACTAGCACGAGGATCAACAGTCCCCGTCACTTCCTTACGTCAACGACCTTCAATGCTTCGGACTTCGGGAGTTTTGGATTTACCAACTCTGCTTTCCTCCGAAAAGATCTTCCTCTGAAGTCCATGGATCTCTGCCATGTGTCCCTTCCGGATCCAACGGTCTAGATTCCTTCGCCCTTCATGACTACGACGATTTTGCTTCTGCTCCATGCAAATTTCTTGGAGCTTTATCTCTTGAACCTTTTGATCTTTCGCCACCTGTCTCTCCTAACGAGGGACGATCTCGCTTGGCTTCGGGACTTCGGGACTTCACTACCCCATTCTCCTGTCAATGTCTGGGCTCTGATCTGACAGTCTAGATCTCTCCTTCTACAGCTGATCTATCGGTTGTTGTGGATCCTCCACTTAAGCTTTGGCTTCCTCCCAAAATTGAAAAAACATCTAAGTATCAAAAGGTTGTGGCCTTCAATATTCTTCCTACTAACCCAACTGTTGGGTCTCAGCAGTGTTTTTCCTCCTAAGCTTGTAAGGCGAGATTGTTTTACCTTTGGCGCACTCCTTGCGCTTGGCTAAGCCTTCAGACGAATTCTCGCAACACTTATCTAAGTGTTGGCCTGGTGCACTCTTTGCACAAGTCTTACTCCAGAGTGTTCAATAACTCTGTGAGTGTCCTCCTTCGACACTCCTCAAACTTGAACTCAAAACATAATCCCCTTTGTGCACACTTGCACCTGCTCGATGCCCTCCTGGCATAGCTCGACATTGTGTTCAACAAGTTTGTGCTTTATGTGCCTTCTCTGCACAATTTCTCCTCCAATGTATTCAATAACCTTGAGGCTCCACTCTGAGTATGTGAACTATTTTGGTGTGCCCTCCTGACACGTTCTCCTATGAACTCGAAGCAAAGTTCAACTATGCACTCCTTGCGTTGGCTCATAGAGTTTTTGATACTATGTCATGCACTCCTTGCATTTAGCCTGAAAGAACCCAGAACAATTCCACAAACTCCCAAACGGATAGTGAATTCTACCCTTATCCTTGCAGATGAAATCTATCATACATCTATAACATATGCATACATAACACACAAATAACATTCATCAGACACATAAACGCACAAAAAAATCATAGGCGGGAAAAACTGCTTCTTTTTTATTAATCTGAATGTTTACTACAATGTATGAGCTCAGACTGCAACTGAGTCTCGGCTCTCAACTCTCCTCTTGGCTTACAATGATTTACAATCAATCCTCAGCAACCTCTATTGGGCATATGATACAAGGATTTATACAAGAGGGGCTCGAGGAGCTTTCCCTCCAAGATACACTAGTGATGTCTAATCACCATTCAAAATGTCTATCTATTGAGGCAGATTACAATGAGTGGAAATCTAGTCTGAATCGGATCTATATCCTTCCTACCATCAGCCACTTAAGGTGACCCTATCCACAATCTGTGTGAAGGCATGATTTGGCTCTTCCAGCATGACAACATTTAATTGCTTTAATTACATTTAAATTTCGAGGGAAAAATGAGAGGGTTGACGCCTCTCCCCTCCTTGAATGCACACCAACGTGGTAGACAGTTGGCGCATGCTGAGGTGGAGCGATGCTCCTGCATCATATTTTAATATCCATAGAAGATAACTCGCTTATAATTATATTAAACACATTTAAATGCTCAGTCACCGAACTACTCTCACTCATTCTCAGAAGATACAATTTATTTTTGAGAAACAACTTATTTACCGGATTTCGACTGGTACAAGCTCCCCAACTTGTCCCACAGTTTCTTGGCCGAATATTCACTTGAGACATTTAGGAATACCGAATCTGCAGGACAAAGTCGAATCGTACTCCTTAATCTTCTCTCAAATTTCTCCCATTCTTCTATCAACATACCTATCGACATGGTACCTGGACAGATTGTTGTCCATTGTTCTCAATCTACAAGGAGATCTTTAAGTTTAAGATTCTATTGTGTCCACAACACCCACATGATTTTTCAAACTTATTATGGGGACCCTCCATATAAATTTTGGTCAAATCACTTTTTGTATGCTTTAATTTCGCTTATTTTGTGGGGTTTTCATTTTTCTAGGATTTTTGGTTTGATTAATTCATTGTGTGTGTTTCATCGCCAACTTTCCAATGGTTCAAGTTTCGTCTCATTCTGACTTACGGTTTGGAAATTAGGCTTAGTCAAAGTTTGGTGGAATTTCACTGTCTCAGCATAAAATTATGTAAAAAAAGTATTTTATTATTTTTGTATAAATTAATTTAAGTTAAAATAAGTAAATATAATTATTTAATTATTTTTTATTAATTAAATTAATTAACGTAGTTTGTAAATATTATTTTAATTATTTTATTAATTAAATTAATTATTAATTTAATTTTTATTAACCACCGAACTTTTTGTTTATAACACTTAATTATAATTGCTTTTGTTTAATTATTATTTAAAAAATTTATTGTTTTATTTGTTTTATTTATAATATTTTTGTTTTAATGTTTTTATAATATAATTTGAGTGGGCCTAATGGTTAAGAATATGTGTTTCCTCTAAAAAGGTTAAAAGTTCAAATCCAAAAAGGGGTAGGATAGGATATGTATACCTCTGTAGACTTTACCAATCAAATGACATTATTATTTAAATAAATTTTATTAAATTAAAACTTCATTAAAAAAAATACCCTATTAATTTTCAACAAATAATTAGTTTTGAAACTCAACCTTTGAGAGCTGATAACTTGAGATTTACTCAGCCAAATAAGGCCCAGGACGGCTCGTTTTAAAGCTAAAATCATGGAGAATATTTTGGAATATTCTCCATGAACCACTCCATATGGTCATTAACCACTCCAAAAAAATAGCAGAAGGAATAGATACGAATTTGCACCAAAAATGGATTTATGCGTTTGTTTTGGAATGTTTTGGTTGGCCTGAAACTTCTTGCGGTTGCAAATTCATTCGAGTTTGCTCTCTTTTTCCAAAGAAATCTCTACAATAAGCAATGGAAGCATAGATCCTCTTTTATTTAATTTATTAGTTTTGTTTTGACAGTTTGGTATTTTGGACTTTAATGTACAATTTGATTGGTGACAATTTTAATTTTGATTGTTTTGCAGGAGATTTGTCGAAGAGATAAAACCTAAAGGTTTTGAAGCAATGAGAAGGGAACAACAAAAAGAAGAAAAAATATTTTTACAATTCTCAAATCTGGATTTAAAGCTGCCTTGTAACAATTCTCCTATTTGGGGAATTTGGGGAATTTACTCTGTAATTATAAATAATAGTTTGGAGAAAGAGTGTGGGTTTTTTTTTTTTGCAAAGAGAAGACTCTCAGCACTTTTGTAAGGAGGATATTTGTTGTATGAGAAGAGGAATACTCTGTCTTTGGGGGTTTGTTTTTCTAAGATTTACTCTTTGTCTTTGGGGGTTTGTTTTTCCAAGATTTACTCGGCATAGCTTGCACTATTATTGATTTTTTTCAGTGACAGAGCTCATGATTTTGGAAGGATTGTGGAGGAGATTCATTATAAAACAGAGCAAAAACTTTAGGTTTCATTTTTATTCAAATATTTTTATTTGTCAATGCAAATCTTATTCATTTAATGGTAAATCTGTGTCAATTATTCTATGTTTTGCACCTATGTTAAATGTGAGAATTTTTATTCATTGAATTAGCTATCTAGATCAATGATCACATAGATCTGTTGTTTATCAATTTCACAATTTGCTCTTGTATTCAATCAAATTTCTAAGTAACTATTTACTCTTTTCCATTTAAAACAGATTTAATTGTCTTTGAAATTATGTGAACTTTTTCCAAGTTTCAATGGCTTATCTTTCAAGATTTTAAATCTCCAAATAAAGCATGTATTGTACTTATAATGTCAATTGTTTGAACTTCCTCAACATCGAGGTATTTATCATTAAAAGCATGTTAAATTTCCATCTTATTTAATCCATGCATTTGGTATTTGGGAGCTATTTCCTTGGTATCAAGTTAGATTAGTTTCTTTTGTTTTTTACACGTTAGTAAGTAGATTTGCATTTAAATTTATTTATTGTATTCTAGAAGTCTCTTTACACATGAACAAACTCTAGTATGGCTTGGTCGAGCCCTTGTTTTAGCTTAATGGTTGTTTTCTTGCATGAGCTCTACAAGAGGGTAAATCCGATATCTCTCTTTTTGTTGATGAATAATTAGATACATAATAGGTCAGGAGGAAGGGTGAAGGGGTAACTGGACCCATTAGAACCATTCGAAACCACCAATCCAAACAGATAAGGGCTTAATTGGCGCTCTAATCGGGTGGTCTCCCTTAATGTTGACAATGGTCATTTCTGTCCATCAACATTTTTGGCGCCAGAAGGAGGGTCACTGACGAGTGTGATTCTTTTGGAAGTTGTTTGTTCTAACACTATTATTTATTTTCAATGGCTCCATCGAATCTTCCTATTTGGAGTTTCATATCTAGTCGAGCATCCTACATCACTCCAACAAAGGTAGTAAAGTACTTGTCGAAGGTAAAATTCGATGGTAAGAGCAAAAATTATGCATATGATCATGTTTTACAATTCAATCAATTTTTTACAAATTCTTTTTTTTCTGATATTGATGAAGGCATTTTATGCAGGATTTTTACTCTTACACTAACAGGTCACGCCAAAGACTGGTGTCTTTTATTACGAGTTTCCTCTGTACATGGTTGGGACTAGTTTACAATAATGTTCCTTCATGCTTTTAAGGACTACGATTATAACAAGGTTTCTGATAATCTTGAAACACTTTGTAGATTTGAAGATGAATCTTTTAATGACTTTCTTATTCGATTTAAATTGATTTGTTTACAGTTTCAATCTAAAGATTTACCTCCTCAAATTGAGTTAATAGGATGGTTTAAACATTTAGTTTTTCTTCCTTGTAGTTCTAACAATTGCGATGAATAAAAAAATGTAATATTTTTAAGCATATTCTTTGCTATTGAGGAATCAACTACTAATAAATTTGAAAATCAGCAAGCAAATCAAAGACCAACAATGCAAATCGAAAATTCAAATAATGTTCAATCTGAGGTAAAAAATTCTGACTTTTCTCATTCTGAAATTGATAATCAACCAAAAAGTATGCACATCCAAATACATAATGAGGAATCTAAAATTTGTATTGTTGAAAATGAGCAATAATCTTCATACAAAGAAATTTTCGGGTACATATCCTCAAATAGTCATTTCTCCTTTTATCATGATCTTTTTAATGATAGTAATTCATTTTCTAATGAGTCAACAATTCCTCTATACACAAATGTTATTTTAGAAAATAGAGGAGCTTCCATATATTCAACAAATAATGAATTGCCAATTATTGATCAGGAAAAATAATTTCTAAATAACTGTATGTTTAACAAACCTGAAAATGATTATGCTTTTGGATTTGACCAGACTTCTGGTTCGAGTGTATCTTATAATAAGGAAGAGATTGCTAATGAAAAATGTAAAGTCAATTATAATGATGACTTGAGGATTGAAAATGTTGAAGCACTTCACCCTTTGGTGATGGTTATGTCAGGTCCTCACATTCTTAATTCTCCAAGTCAATCTACATTTGAAGATGAGAAAAACCCTATTTCAGTAAATATTCCAATAAATTCTAATTTTCAAATCTTTAATCATTTTAATGATTTCAGTGTTCAAGAGACCATTCCAGTTTATGACTCTTATGATGATCAATTTCTTTTGAATTGTGATGATCATGATTGTTTTTCCCAAGTACATGATCTAATTGCTTTTAACTTCGATGAGACTTGTGAAAATGAATCACTTGCGAATCAAACCCAATTATCTTGTATCATTAGTGTAAATAGTGATATAGGTTTATTTATTAATACTAACAACTCTTTACAAGCTTCAGGACTTGTAAAATCATCATTTGAATGTAGCATGTTATCCTCCTCTTTTTCCAAAGTTCACCAATCCATATCAGATTCCCATCTACATTTTTATGATCCAATAAATATATGGTTAGAGAATTGGTTGAAGGAGAGTTATCTTGTAAACAAAGTTTTATGTTTTGTTTTATTAGGAATTATAGTACATAATAGATTTAACTTTTATTTTAGTAAATTAGTAACATTTTTATTCTTATTACTATTACTAATGTTTGACATGTACATACGTGCAGGTATGAAAAAACTTGAATGGCTCCATTGGAAATATGACTATACTTCTAGTCATATTTCCTTCATAAAGTTAGAGTAGGAGTAGGTTTAGGATAGCTTAGGTTTACTTTACTTTAAGTTTATATTCAATAAATTGATGATCTTGGGTGTGACATCCCCCAAAAATAAATATTTTTTATGTGTTGGAAAATTATTTCCGTTTTTGTCAAATTCGAATCTGGAAAAAAATTTCCATTTATGACAATTCTGAATTTCGAATTTAATAATTGTATTTAATTATTGTGACTATTGGGCAGAGATCTGTTTGGACCCAACTAACTATTTGACTATGACACTTGTATCACAACAGAATCATTATATTAACTGCAGGAGGACAAATGCAACAGCGATGTTAAAATCAGCTGACCATGACTCCATGAGTGGGGAACAAGTTGGAACTGCCCCTGGGTTGATGATTACAAGTGGAAAATCAGAGATTTGGCCACTGGCAGCCCCTGAAAATCAGGGATTAAGAAAAGCTACGAAAATCCCCAAAGGAGGGAAAAAACCTGGGAAAAAATGGATAAATAGCATATGCGAGGAGGCAGGACGCTGCCAAGTATGCTGGGAAAGGATTCCTGAGCTCTCTTGCTGTTATGAACACTACGGATTGAGTGTAAGGCAAGAAGAGTTTGCTGAAACAAAATTTTCTTCTTGTTATGAACACTGTTGAGTAAGTGTGAGGCAAGAGGAGAACTATTGGAATTGAAGGACACTGTTGAGGAGGAGTTTCCAAGTTTTCCCTCATGGATTCATGGTCAGGCTAGGGGGTGAATCGGGCAAGTAGATTTGGCTGCCCTGCTCTACGGTTGGGAGGAACGTGGTCGTTCCCTTTGTCTTCCCGCGGATTGGATTCAGATATGTTGTTCTATCCCTTTTTATTAAGAATAGGTTTATTTTCATCCGGTCTCATTTGAACTAGAATAGTTTCCATTCTCTGTTGAATGATTTGATATCTGATGCATTGTTTTTTATTAAAAAATGAAACTGCAACGATTCCTCTTCTTTGTTTATGTTCGTTATGAGAAATTTATGTGAAGGAAATCCGTATATATATATATATATAGTGTAATTTGTCTGCTGGAATGTTCATATCTATCTGCCGAAGTAGAGTTACTGGTAGTGGAAGATGAAGTCTGTTTGTAGTTTTAATCTGTCTGTCGTCATGAAGTTCGGAATAAACATCCAAACTTTGGAAAATTGTTCCTCCTGTGAGTAAAATGTTAGATGGATGCACCTGTAATTTATATTCCTATAAGTAAGTAAGGAAAGGAGGAGCTTAACTTCAATAGGGCAGGTCCTCTCGGTAGTTAAACCCCTAGGAAACCAAACTCAGATCCCTCGGAACATCAAATTATAATTACCAAACTCTGATGGAATGATATTCTTAACTATATATTTTCATAGACGCACAGATCTAGTACTGTTGACGTTTAATGCGTTGATTTAAAAGAGGCTCTGAGTGGATATTATAGAATTTACCCTATACAGAGAATTTTATCCTTTGTGTCCCTTTGTGCGTGTAAATTTCCTAAGTCCTTAGGCGTTCGGAATTCTGTGAAGTAGAGGTATATCGTATCCTCCTACACCCTCAGTCTCCCAGAAACAAAAGTAAGATTTCTCCCAGAAAATGAAGTTTGAGAATACCCACAAAGGTTAAAGACCAAGGTGTGATGAAAATAGTGTGAAGAGTTACAGTAGGAGCTCTCTCTCCCTTTGCATTTGTTTTTATTTCCTTAACTTTTTGACAGGAACACTTAGTCCAACTTCCCTTTCACCTTTCAGAGGTTCGTTGATTATGATGTATGGATTCTGAACTCACAAAGTTCTGAATCCCGAAACCTCAAAGCTTCCACTTTTCGCTTTTCTATTTTTCGTTTTCTTTTGTGTTTATGCACCATGTGTTTGTAAATACTGAAATCTCAAAGTAGCGGGTCCCACCTTACCTTTTCGGAGCTTCGGGATATGTTTGCGCTGTTGTTTGACATTTGAAACCCCGAGTTCCGAAATCTCGAAATTACGGGTCCCACCTTTCCTCTTTTTCACTTTTCGCGATTTTGGAAGTTCTGGTGTGTAAAGGCTTGGCATTTGAAGTCATTTAAAGTCACGAGATTTCAAATCCCGAAGGGGGTCCCACCTTTCCTTTTCTTCATTTTTCACGATTTCGGGAGTTCTGGGGTGTAGAGGTTAGGTTTTGAATTCACGAAACTCTGAACCCCAAAACCCCGAAATGTGGGTCCCACTCGTCCCTTTTCGCATTTCGCAAGTTGTTGTGAGTTGATGTTCGAGTTTGGAACTCGTGAAGTCCAAAACCTCGAAATGGGGTTTGGAATGGGATGGTCCTCTGGTGGGCCCCTCCTCCAACGTGGCAACTTCGAGTTGGCAAAAATCCGAAGAAAAAGATCAACGGCTCCTGTTGTTTCTCATCCAACGGTTGTTACCCTCCTAAGATTGTGAATGATCAGCCTTAACATCAGCATAGAACTTTATGATCCAACGGTTCACAAAATTTTGATACTTTCCCGATGAATTTTCCACCATTCGCTCCTCTAAAGACATATGATCATTACCCTCCTGAGTTTTGATAGATCATCCTTAACTTCCGCACAGATCTATGGGATCTAACGATCCACTGGATTTCGGTCCTTTTTTCGGACAATTTTATCACCGTTTGTTCTCCTAAAGATATCTGGCGAGGAAGATTTGGTGTTTTTCCATTGGATCTCGACCCCCTACGAGACGATGTTGCTCTCGGCCTCGCTCTGAACACTTCAGGGTGATATCCTTTTCTCTCTCTGAACAATAGAGGCTCCTTCGAGCTAAGTTCGTATCGCCCTCTTACTTTGAGTATGCTGAAAGGGTGCAGGGAATAAGGGAAGGAACAAAATCATGGAGGGACTTTTTCTTTTTACCCACAGAAGCTTCTGTTCGAAGTAGATTAGATGGGTGTAATAATACCCTTACGGACAGAATTGATTCATTCCTGTTTTTTTTACATTATAAGCTTAAAACGAA
Source organism: Picea sitchensis (assembly GCA_010110895.2). NCBI lineage: Eukaryota > Viridiplantae > Streptophyta > Pinopsida > Pinales > Pinaceae > Picea > Picea sitchensis. The sequence continues at coordinate 222 of SNQJ01S0200428.1, read as the reverse complement.
ATTGATTTATGCCATGGGAATAATTTATTTATTTTTTGGTGATTTTTGAGGTACATTACATATGGTATCAGAGAAAAATTTATAACACTGGGCCTGAACAAGTCCACATTAATTTCTTAGTATATATATTCTGATCTATGAGAAAACTAACAAACCTTGTGAATTGCAAACAGAAAGCTTTTTTGTTTTGTGTTAAATAATGGCAGCTCAAGAAGGTGCAGA
>SNQJ01S0200427.1:0-16900 GCA_010110895.2 Picea sitchensis | reverse complement strand
GCATTTATGTGGTAATAGAACTTTAAAGTTGCTAGCAAAAATAACTAGGGAGTCATCCAATGCATTTTATTCTCTAGGACCAAAGGATATATTGAAAACTAGGAAGAAATTATCAATCAGATCCCATACCTCATTTATGTAGGTCCTCAACCTTGGATGATTTGTCTGATATATGTTTCTGATTTGATGTACAATCACCTTTGTATCTCCAAAAAATGATAACTCCTCAATCTTCATATCTTTAGAATCCCTCAACCCCAAAACTAGAGCCTCATATTCAACAATGTTATTCGTGGTCTGAAATTCTAACTTGAAAGACAAATTTATGACTTGTTGAGAGGGGGAAATGAAAAACACTCTAGCACCAACACAATATTTAGAAGATTCCCCATTAACAAACATTTGCAAAAATTAAGCACCTTGTTTTATTGTTTCACATGCCACAGGTGATGGATTTATTATTTCCAAAGGTGGTTGAGGAAGATCAGTGAGATGCAGAATGCTAGATCCAAAATCAGTGTCCACAACATAAATGGGATGGTTAGTGGGGTTACTTTCATCACTGATAATATAAGCACAGGTTGTGCTTCTCTATACAACCTTCTATGTTCTGCCCAAAAGGCAGGTATTGTGGCATATGAGAGGTCCATCTGCAATGTTCTATTAAGCCCTAATATTGTGTCATTACCCTGGTAGGGCATAGATTAGTAATTATATTTTATTGCCTTATGTCGACTAGGCCATTAGTTGTAATTTTAGATTAGTAATGTTATTTTTTAATGATAATGGGCTTTAGAAAGCCATTATTTGTAATTATACCTCCCTGGTCTCCTATATACCAAGGGAGACATTTTCATTTTGAATCATCTTGTACTTAGACATTTAAGTGGGGTAAGGGGTTGCCACCCCTCAACAGAAGAAGGCTTATTATCTGAAATTATCTTTTTTTTTTTTTTTTTTTTTTTTTTCTGATGTTTTTCTATGATATATATATTGATATTTGGTTCTTAACACATATAGTGTGAGAGCTCAAGGTCTTGGGGTTCAGCTGCTACATATGAGATACCGTGTAATTTTCGCTATAACATTTTTTCTACAACATTTCAGAAGGAGAAGCTTGGAGGATATTTAGAAGAAGGATCAAGGTACATTAGATAAATTATCTCCTGAGGCCTTATAGTTTAGGAGATACATCCTATACAAGATAGGGTTATGATCATCCTGAAATGAGTCATTGCAAAATTTTCTATAAAAAAATTCTGTAACGTACCGAACTCTGGAGACCATTTACAGAAGTGGTAATGTATATGTGGTAAACATTTTAGCCTGGGTCATCTTAAATTTGTAGGTACACCCTGTGTAAGATAGAGGGTATCTGACTAGTCCCTAATGACTAGTCTCAAGAAGTGTTCAAGGTAAAACAATCATATTCTTCCTAGGAAATTATCCAAATAGCGTGGGACAGGTTTCATTTGGATCATGTGGACAGTCTTTAGTGTATTTTGGGTGTGAGTTTCATAATTTTATATCAATTTATTTTGTGCGGGAACACTATACAATTGGAGATCTCCTAGAAAGACCAAAATCGTCAGTTTTTGGGAAGCTACTGTAAATTCCACTTAGCAGCATCAATTTTAGTTAGACCTGTGGCATTGCAGAGAGAAGAAATATCATAGAAATACATAAGAGAAAGTTTCATACCCAGAAGGAATAGCAAAAAGTGGGAGATACAATAGAAATATTGTCTAGCCAGAACCACCTCAAAATCAAGATTCAAAAGGTGATGATGCCAACATGCCATGCCCCAAAAGGGAACTACATAAAATAAGCCTCTAGAAATCCTACTTGGACTCTTGATGAAGGTGAAGAAATAGAAGTAGGGACATAAATGAACTACCACAAAATAAGATGGATTCAATGGAAGCTAAGATGGATTCAATGGAAACTAAGATGGATTCAATGGAAGCTAAGTTGGATACTAAGATGGATTCAATAAAATATCAGTTGGACATAAGATAGATGAGCGATTAAAGGAGATCATGGAAGTATTGAAAAATTTCATAACAGAGACACCAAGGGGTGAAAACACATCCCATGAAATTCATGATGTGGACATAAGGAAGGTGAATCAAGAATGGAAACTCAACTTTGGTTTGAAGACCAACCCACGTTCCCTAAGATTGACATGAGGAAGTTTGATGGCAAGGAACCAATCCTGTGGATACTTCAGATGGGCAATTCTTTGATCTCCATGTGTGCCACATACACAAAAGGTACAAATTGCTTCTTTATGTCTAGAACCTAATCAATTTGTTTTGGTATTGTTGGCTTTGTTCTCGCAAATCCTTTGTCACTTTCCGGACAAGTTTTATGGAAGAAATGATATCACTATGTAGGGATACAGAGACAATACCTTCTTTAGCCAATTGATAAATCTCAAGAGCAAAAGAGTTCAGTTACTGAGCACATTGGTAATTTCCAAAGATTGAATATAAGGTAGCTTGATATTTCAGATGAACACTTGATTGATGTATTCATGGGAACTTTTAAAGGATAACATTCAACATGAGGTTCTGCTTTGGGAACCCAAATCATTGGAGGGAATGCATTTGGGTGACAAGAAATGTTGAGGTAGAAATAGGCTATGTGGCTACTAGAAGGACCTGTCCTAGCATCTATAGAGAACAATGCTCCTTCTCCTAAAACACCTCAACCTACAAGGTTGACACCTCAACAGTTGGAGGAAAGGAGCCAAGGTTTATGCTTTGTTGTGATGACAGAATGCCGATGGGGACATAAGTGTGGTGAGAGAAAGTATTCTACATGGGTGTGAGAGGAGAAAGAAGAAGAAGAAGAACCATCTCAAGATGAGAAAACATAGAAACAATTTCGTCTGAAGAGTTGAGAACCACGATATCATGCAATGCATTTGGATGGAATTAGCACTCCTCAAACCCTCAAGATTGAAAGGGATACATCAAAAATAAAAGGTAATAGTCCTAATTGATTCTGGCAATTACTCATAATTTCATTCACTGTAAAAATTAGCAAAAGATCTCAATTGTTTGTATGTATCTAGCACCAGAGTTTCAAGTAATGATTCTGGGATAGGAGGAACTGTATCAATTGCTCAGGAAAATGCTTTAATATCAATCTTACTATGGGGGTATGTAATGAATAGTCCAATGATTTCTATATACCCATGGGTGGTGCAAATGATAATACTAGGAGTCCAATGGTTACAATTATTAGGAATAGTGGCTTTTTAATTTTCAAGAGACTTTTCATGAAATTTACATTGGAAGGGGAAAAGAAATTGAGTTGAGAGAGGTATCACGGGGAAGCCCGATAAGGTGATAGCTTTAACGGCATGAAAAGAGTATTGAAAAAAGGGCATCAAGCCATTATTGCACAACTATGCTCACTAGATGTTCAAACATCTAAGACATCCTATTCCTCAAGATCTCAAAGGATCATTGATAAGCATTCCAAAGTGATTTGAAGATATTCCCAAGGTCTCCCACCCACTCCAATCCTTGATCATGAATTCCACCTAATTCCTGGGGTGTTCCTCCTAACATCAGACCATACAGATACCCTTATGCTAGAGAAGAGTGAAATTGAGCATGGTTGAAGAAATGTTAGAGGCTGGCATTATGAGACCTAGCAAAGTTCTTACTCTGCACAGTGGTAATGGTATTCAGAAAAGATAGCTCATGCATTATGTGTCCAGATATAGAGAGCTCAACAAGATCACTTACTAATAAAGATAAGTTCCCATTCAATGATTGATGATTGTTAGATGAACTACATGCAACAATCTATTTCACAAAAATTGGATCTCCGTTCAGGGTATCATCGGTCAGAAGGAAGAAGATATCCAAAAACAACATTCCGAACTCATGAGAGGCCGTTATGAATTTTTGGTCATGCCTTTTTGGCCTTACAAATGCACCTTCCACATTAAGGTTATTAATTCCATTTTCAAGCCCTACCTTCCAAAGAAAATTTGGGTTAGTATTTTTTGATGATATACTAATCTATAGCAAATCTTGGAGGATCATGTACATGTTGACAAGGTGCTACAACTACTAAGGAGAAACAAATATATGCCAAAACATCAAAATGTTTCTTTAGATTGAGAGGTGGAAGTATTTGGTTCATGTTGTATTTCATGAAGTTGTCAAGGTAGAACCTAACAAGAATAAGGCCATGATGGACTAGACGATTCCCAAAACATTAGAAATCTTAGAGGATTTTGGGTTTACGACAGGTTACTACCATGAGTTTGTTCGGGAACTTATGGAGAATAGAAACACCTTTAACGACACTAACTAAGAAGGATTCATTTCCTTGGACTCCAGAGACAGCTAAATCTTTTGAAAACTTAAAGGGGTGATGTGTACAACTCCTGTCTTGACCACTCAGACTTCACCAAAACTTTATTGTAGAATGTGATGCCTCGGGAGTCCATGAGAATGCATCCTTCTTAGTTAGGGGCCTTCCTTCTTGCTTTTGAAAGTCGACCAATCGGGAAGAGACTTACACAAACCCATTTATGAAGGAAATGATGGCAATACCATTAGCCATTGAAAAATGGCGTCCTTACCTAATGGTGGAGCACTTCAAGGTCCAAACGGATCATGATAGTCTTAAATACTTCTTGGAACAAAGACTATCTTTAGAAGAACAACAAAAAATGGGTAACCAAGATGAATATGATTTTGAAATCGTCTATAAAAGGGAAGAAAAATATTTATTGACAGATGCACTCTCAAGAAAGGATGAAGATGTTGAGGCCTTTCTTTGTGCTATGATGTCAACCTGATTGGATAATAGAAGCAAGGGATGAATGGAAAAATGGCGAAGAAGTGTGGTTTCTCATTCAAGGTTGCAACAAGATTCCAGTGCATCAGATACATTTACATGGAAGAATTATTCACTATGGTACAAGAGATCGTTTATATTTATGTAATAACTCCCAACTCAAACAAAGGTTACTATTGATTACACACCTCTCCAATAGGTGGGCACTCAGGATTTTGAAAATACTACCATAGAGTCAAAGAATTTGTTTTGGGATGGCCTTAAAACTAATGTTCAAGGTTTATGGTAGAATGTGTGGTTTTCTAACAAAATAAGGAGGAAACAATTAAGACCCGGGTCTTTTACAAACATTATCCATCCCAAGTCAACGCTGGGAGGGAGGTTTCCATGGATTTCATCCTTAGGGTTACAAAAGTCTGAAGGAAAGAGTGTCATCATGGTGATTGTTGATAGACTAACCAAGAAGTATGCACAATTTTGTGCACTCTCTCATCCCTTCAAAATCTAGTACAGTTTCCACCACCGCATTCATGGAAACCCAGGTTCAAAAACTGGCAACTAAAGATTATTGTAAGTGACAGAATCCCATATTCCTGGACATTTTGGACATAATTATTTTCTTGTTTGGAGTTCAACGAATTGAAAATATAGCTCATCCTATCATCCTCAATCTGATGGAAAAAGCTGAGATAGTGAACAAATGTCACGGAAAGGATACAACCGTTGCTTTGTCTGCGATAAACAAACACAATGGTTCAAATGGTTACCCTTAACCCAGAATGGTGGTATAACACTTCCCTTTCACATACAACAAAAATGACACCATTTATGGCACTTTATGGATGATACCACCCTCCTTCCATCACTTCTTCTCTAAAAGAAAAATCCCCAGGTTCAAGCGTTAGAGACACATGAGAATCAACAATGATTCTCAAATATTAAGGACAAGCGACCATGTACGAGAATGCATGAAACAACAAAGCAGATCAACATTGTAGTGAAAGAAGTTTTGAAGTAGAGAGGTTGGGTATTTTAAAGACTACAACCAGCCTGGAAATAGATGTCACTGAAACAGCCAAGGAAAGGATAATAAATTATCCGCAAAATTACTATGGCCCTTATAAGGTGTTACCAAAAGATTGGTACTATAGCGCCCTAGAATTGGAGCTGTACATCTTCCACGAGAGTACACCAGTTTTCCATGTTTCAGCATGCTTACAGAAGGTTTTAGGCTGACAAGATCCAGTTCAAACTATATTGCCAGAACTTGACAAGGAAGGAACAATCATATTGGAGCTGAAGCCATCACTAACACAATAAATTTCCTGGCCCAGGAATAGATCCATTTCGAGGTATCTCATTAAATGAAACACCGACTGAAGATTCCACTTGGGAGATGAGTCTTTATACATAGAAGCATCCAGAGTTACCAAGCGTTGTGGACAACACTTGTCTCTCAGGGAAGGGCATGTTAAAGCCTAATGTTGGTACATGGTGGGGCATGTGGATTAGTAATGTATTTTGTTTATGCCTTGGGACATTGGTTGTAATTTGGATTAGTAATGTTATTTTAATTGTAAATAAACTTTAAATGCATTATTTGTAATTATGCTTCCCTGGTCTCCTATATACCAAGGAGACATTTTCATTTTGAATCATCTTGTGCTTGAACACGTTTAAGTGGGGTAAAGGAGGTTTGCCTCAAAGGGCTTATTATCTGAGGTATCTCTTTTTCAATGTGTTGAGTACTTTTTCTTAGGGTTTTCTATGATATATTGATGTTTTGGTTCTTAACATGTTTCCACAATATCTTAATGCATTATCTGGACAATAAAATTCTGAACTTAGGGGGAACATCTAAAACAACTATATCCATCACTATATTCTTCATGGGAAATTGTAAAAGGGTAACAACTAAATATTGATCACTAAAAGATTTCACTTTCCTTGAATCAAAGAATATAGATCATGATATGATTTGGTGATTTCTAGACCCAATTCATCCATTAGGTTTAGGCATTAAAGTTATAGGAGGATACACTGAGTCCATCAGCAGGTTATTAATATTTTTCATGTATTCAATGAGGGTATACAAATGAGGAAGAGTCATCCTATCCTCATTTTACTAAGGGTCCCAATATCCTTTGCGGGTTTTTCATCTTGCAAATTCATTGAATCTATTGAATGGGAAGAAAAATTAGACCGCAACATTTTAGAAATGGACTTCTTGAAATCTTCATTCTTTATCAAATCTAAGAATGGGACTTAAGAGGCTTATTATCTGAAATTATCTCTTTTTCAAGGAGTTGAGTACTTTTCCTGAGGTTTTTATATGCTATATTGATGTTTGGTTCTTAACATGTTCCTCCCAATATCTTAATACATTATCTGGACAATAAAATTCTGAACTTAAGGGGAACATCTAAAACAACTATATCCATCACTATATTCTTCATGGGAAATTGTAAAAGGGTAACAACTAAATATTGATCACCCCAAGGAATTTCACTTTCCTTGAATCAAAAGAATATAGATCATGATATGATTTGGTGATTTCTAGACCCAATTCATCCATTACAGTTTTAGGCATTAAGTTATGGAATGCACCTGAGTCCATCAAGCAGTTGTGTAATATTTTTTCATGTACATTCAATGAGGTATACAAATGAGGGGAAGAGTCATCCCTATTATCTACTAAGGGTCCCAATATCACTGCAGGTTTTTCATCTTGCAAATTCATTAAATCTATTGAATGGGAAGAAAAATCAGACTGCAACATTTTAGAAATGGACTTCTTGAAATCTTCATTCTTTATCAACTCTAAGAATGGGACTTGAATTTTGATCTTTTGAATTTCATTTTCAAAGTTAAAAGAATATGGGGATTTCAAAATTTCTTTACTTCTGGGACAGGGGCTTTAACCATAGGCTGATTATTTTGTTGTTCATTTCCTTTCTTTGGTGCACCCACTGTTTTAGTAGAGGGGTCTAATTTTTTAGGCTAACTTGATGTACTAGGATTTCCCTCTTTTTGTTTTGACCTCAAGTTGTACTTATGCCGGAATGACATTTTTTGAGCAGTTTTTCCATGCGATGGGAAATAATGATCTCAGGGGAACCGACGGTGATGCCTTGGAACTTATATTGTTGGCCCTCATGGTCGAATTGCATGGTTAATTCCTTAAAATACATGAGAATGAGACCTAAAGTCCTTATCTAGTCTACACCCAACACAATGTCACAACCACCCATGTCAATAGAAAACATGTGAGATTTTAGGTGGTAGTCACGAATTTGGAGATGCACATTTTCACAACGCCCTCCACATTTCATGGATCCACCATTGGCAATGATGATTTGGAAATTATTGAATGCATGGATATAGAAATGAGTTTCTTGGGCAATGCGACGATGAATAAAATTATGGGTGCTTCCAATATCAACAAGAATGATGACCTTCCTATGCTTGATGTAACCAATTATCTTGAGGGTTTGGGGAGCAGAGAAGCCAGTGAGAGAATTTAGGGAAATAACCGGTTCTACTCTAGGAGGATCTGAGGGAGGGCTTATGTAGTGGGTTCAAGTGACACAGATAGAAGGGGAACTTCAACATCCACTTCCAAAACATCCTCCAAGATGGCCATAGAAATATTTTATTCCTTACACTTGTGTCCAGGAAAATATTTGTCATAATAATTATAACAAAGGCCTTTGAGTTGGCATTAATCCATTTCGACCCTAGTCAATTTTCGGATCTTTAGTGGAGTAGAAGGAGGAGTGAGATTTTTGGTTTAGTGCGAGGAATAAAGGAGGGTTTCCGGTTTTGAGAAGAGACAACCTGTTGTGCTTCCTTAGCTATTTAGTAGCCTCCACCCAACTCTGAGGCCAAGCCATGAGGACATGGGCATGAATCTCATCCTTGAGGCCACTGATAAAACATTCTTGGAAAAAAGAATCAGACATGCCCTCTGTACGAAAAGACAGTCACTCAAAAGGAGCTATAAAGTCTTCCACTATTCCAGATTGTTTCAAATTTGTCAAAATGCCTAAATGGTTGGTGTCAGTGTCAAAGCATTCATAAATATCTGCGACAAAGTGTGTCCAAGAAACATACCCTTGACGAGTAGTTTTTCTCCATTTCCACCATTGCCAACGTTCTTTATCTAGATGGAGAACACCATACTAGAGTTTGGTCAAATCATCGGTAATGCCATACAAAGAGAAATAATGTTCCATTTGAGTTACCCAACCAGTGGGATCTGAGCCTTCAAATTTGGTCACATCCACATGTGGAAGGCGTAGGTCACGCTGAAAGTGATGGGGATGAAAACTATGGGAATGAGAGGAAGTTTCAGCTTCGATATGAAAAGGTGGGTCAAATAAAGGGGGATCTGCAGGGATATGCATCTTGGTGCAAATCATCGAAGCAACAGATTCAAGTTGGGTAGTAATGTCTCATTTGAGGTCTTATTTGAGTTCCTCGATTGAGGCAACGATGGAGGAATGCACGTTTTTATTAATGGTGGAAATATTGGCACTAAGAATTATCACTTCTTATTGGGTCTCTATGAAACTAGATTGTAATATTTTGAAGAGAACTTCCAAGTCTTGGCTATGGGTATGCGCCATGATGATGAGGGAATCGAAAAGGGGTGGGTGGGGTCAAAACATTTGCTAAAAAATTATAGGTATGAATGTGATAAGGGAGAAGAGATAAATTGACACAGACCTATCAGCCCTCGGGCCGAGATCCGCTCACAGGATCGTTCTTTATCTCCCTCGAGCTGAATCGGCTCTTTAGATTCCCTGCTAGAATCACAAATTATCAATCCACAAGTCCTTTTTGGTAGCTTCCCTATGAGAACAACACTAGGCACGATCTCCACCTTTTTGTGCGACCATAGCGCTATGACCAAGGCCCAATTCCAAAGATGCTTGTTGCAACTCACAACTCGCGAGTTCATGAGTTGAGGCTCCCAACTCTCCTTTTCCAATCTCGTGATACCCGAGATCATGAAATGGGTATATCTCCTTCTCTCGTCAGCGCCTCCACATGTAACCGTAGGTTAGGGCTTAAATACCAATGCCTCTCACAACTCGCACCTTCGTGAGTTTGTGGGTCGAACTCTCATTCCCTCCTGTTGCAATCTCTCGAGACGCGATAAGTCAATGCCAGGTTGACTCCTTCCTTGACGCTTTTCGTTATTCGCAACCTCGCAAGTTGAAGCGTCAACCTTCACGCTCTTATCCCGCGAATCCCTGAGATGTGAGAAATCAACGGAGCATTGATTCCCTTCTCTAGGCGATGTGTGTCTGCTTATCTATCATGCGGGCCCCACCTTATGGCTCTGCCACATGTCCACACGAGCCTCCTCTCTCAACAGTTCACGACTTCTGATGTCCAAAGTGACTCCTCTCAACCTCCGAACCCCCGAATTCATGATAGGCGATGGGGTTCCTGATCCAACGGTCCTCCTGTGACCTGGATCCAATGGCTATCCTTGCTCCTCATGATTTCACGACTTCACGACTTGGAGCACCCAACTCTTGGGCTCTCACCCTGCGAATTTTCGAGTTCGCGAGACCCAAATCCTGGATCTCTTTGGCACTTCGTCGACTCCGTGATTGTTGCCACCTGTCCTCCTCAGATGGACAACTGTGATTCTCTCGCGACTTCGCCACTCATGACTTGGAGCACCCAACCCCTGGGCTCTCACCTTGTGAACCTCTAAATTCATGAGATCCCTAGATCTCTGCCACCTGTCCTCTTCGAATGGATAGTCCTAATCTTCTCACGACTTCACCACTCGTGAAGTCAAAGGACTTCCTTCTCTAAACCCCGATGTCTGAATCCCCGATAGAGAGGATCTCACGACACATGTCCTCCTTCCAACGAACGACTCAGATTCTCTTGTTATTTCAGGACTTCACCTTTCGCAACCTCACGAATCTTGATGCAAAGGTTTTAAACCTTCAACTCATGAATCCACAAAATGAGATTATACGAGTGATCCAACAACCCTTGTTGGCTTGGATCCCACGGTCTGATTTCTCTCAAGCTGGCACTTGAAGAATGCTTGTTGTAACTCCCCTGCTCCTCTGCAAGATCTGATGGCCCTCGGAACTTCGTGAATTCTCCACGGAGAATTCCGACCATCCAATGCCTTCTCAACAACCCCTACGAAATGAACAAGTATGCCTTCACGAAACTTGTCCACCATCAAAACAATGTCGTTGCGCCTCCTTCTGACACTTCAAGGCACTAGCCCTCTTGAGCTTCTCTTCGACAACTTCGAAGACGCTATCCCTTCTGACCTTTCTCCACAAATTGAGTCTTCAAAAGGACTCATGCGCGCACTCCCTGCGACAATTCGTCAAATACTTCCAAGTATTTGAACCTCTTCGACTCTACGCACTCCCTGCGATAGCAGTCCTTCAACAATTTCACTCAGGTTGTAACTCTGAGACTTCACTCAGCCTGCGCACTCCTTGCATGACTCCTGTGCTTAACTTTCACTTCTGTGAGAATGAGAACAATCTTGTCCCTCCTGAGCTTGCAGAGACGAACTCTGACTTCTGTCAACGCACACCTTGTGGACAATTTCACTGCACTCCTTGCAAGAAAACTCTTGCTCAGACAGAGAAACAATTGAAACTCATTCTTTACTCTCCTCCTCTTCAGATTTCAGACATTCAACATGAAATCATACATTCATACATCAAGCAAATGTATAACAGAAAGAGTAAAACAATCATGAGCATAATATTCAATCATGCATACACATAAAGTATTTGAACACCATGAGTCTGAATCAGGCTTTATATATTAATCTCAGAACTTCTGTACATGGGTTCTTCTACACAGTTTTCTGCTTCTTCTTCTTCTCTATGCTCTCTTGATTGATTATGCTAATGTTATAATGATACAAGTGAGGGTGTCTATATCCGTTTTCCCTTCGGATCCTAAAACTGTCTAATCTAGGAATTTAAAGCTACCTACTTACATTTACTAACATAAATGCCTCTTAGTCCTTCAGATGAGAGTGGGATGCTCAAGGTCTGATTACAATATACAAGTATGCCCTTTCTTAACTATTTCATTTATGTTTGGTATATCAAACTTAAAAACATTTCAAACAATTCATCATGTGCCAAAATGTGTTGGCGTTTGTCCCCCCCTCGCTTGTTGTTGGAGATGCTCCTGCATCATACTCCCTCACTTGAAAATTTTCATGGGCTCCTTTCCATGAGATCTCACATAGTTTGTCCATGCTTTTCGATTTCTGCTTCATTCTCCCAATTGGCATCTTCAACTGGATGTCCCTTCCACTTGACCAAGTATTCAAAATATTCCCTTCTTCTGGTCCTCTTGCTAACTCTTTTGTCTAGTATGCATTCCATCTATGGCTTCTCTGCAACTGGCATCTGTTTAGTCCACTGAACCTCTGGTTGTTCATTACTTGCTTCTTCTTCCTCATATTTTTAAGGGTACAGATCTGAGATGTTGAATATCGGAGAAATTCCGATCCCATCGAGTAATTCAATCTTATAAGCATTTGCCCCAATTTTCTTCAAGACCTTACATGGTCCGATCTTCTTCATCTTCAATTTGTTATATGTCCCCTTCGAGAATCATTCCTTTCTCAGATGTGCCAGAATCAAATCACCAACCTCAAATTTAAGTTGTCTCCTATGTTGATCTGCTCTGCGCTTATACTCTTGGATCAAGTTTTTCAATCACTCCTTCACCTGGCTGTGAAGTTCCTTCATTGCATCGGAAAAATCTTCTGCACTAACACTTCTTATCTCATCTCGTTCTGAATCCCTCAGTTCAGAAACTCCTCCTAGCTGTGTCCCATAAACAATTTGGAATGGACTCTTCCTTGTGCTTCTATTGATTGAATCATTATAATAAAATTCCGCCTGTGACAGAATATTGTCCCACTGACTGTGGTGTTCTGTCACCAAACTCCTCAACAAGTCTCCTAAGCTCTTATTCATAGCTTATGTCTATCCATCTGTCTGAGGATGATAAGTTGAAATGAACGACAAGTTCGTTCCTATATTTTTCCATAAGGTTATCTAGAAGTGTCCCATGAACTTGGTGTCTCGATCAGAAACTATACTCCTTGGTAAGCCATGAAGTCGAATAACTTCTTTGAAAAACAGATTCGCAATGTGAGTTGTGTCACTGGTTTTTTGACATGGTATAAAGTGTGCCATTTTAGAAAATCTATCCACCACCACAAAGATTGAGTCAAACCCTCTTTGTGTTCTCGGCAGCCCCAATATGAAGTCCATGCTTACTGCATCCCACGACCTCTCTGGTATGGGTAACGGTTGATAAAAGCCTGCATTCTGCCTCTTTCCTTTTGAATTCTGACAAATTCTACATCTGTCCATGAATCTTTTCACGTCTACTCTCATTCCTAGCCAATAATATGACTCATTTAGCTTTGAGAACGTCTTGTCATGACCGAAATGCCCGACCAATCCTCCACTATGTTACTCCTTCAACAGATTCTCCCTCATGGAGCATTTTGGAATACAAAGTTGATTACCCTTAAATAGTAATCCTTCTTGGATCATGTATTATGTCCATTGACTTCTGTCCCTGAGAATTGGATTCTCAGCTGCTTCATATTCCTCCTTAAAATCTGGATCATCTCTGTACATGTCCCTAAGGTCATCAAAACCCAGTGTTTTGACTTTGAACTCCTGCAACAAAAAACATTTCCTGCTCAAAGCATCAACAACTTTGTTAGCAGTTCTAGAAATATGCTTAATTACAAAAGTAAAGTTCTGCATGTATTCAACCCATTTAACATGTCTTTGATTCAACTTCTCCTGTTGAGTCACAAATTGCAAGGCATGATTGTCACTGTATAAGACAAACTCCTTTAGGATTAAGTAGTGTCTCCACTTCTTCAATTCCTAAATAATAGCATAGAACTCCTTGTCATATGTGGAGTATTTCACTTTCGCTTCATTCAGCTTCTCACTGAAGTATGCTATCGGCCTGTCTTCTTCGCTCAAGACTTCCCCTATTGCAAATCCACTTGCATCACATTTTACTTGAAATGTCTTTTTAAAATCTGGCAACACCAAAATTGGTTGTTCTGTGATTTTCCTTTTCAACAAATCGAAGCTTTTCTCAGCCTCTTCTGTCCAGTGAAAATATTTATGTCTTTTCTTCACTGTGTCCATCATCGGTGCACTAATTCCACTGAAATTCCTGATGAACTTCCGGTAGAAACTAGCCAATCCATGAAAACTTCTCACCTCAAATATACTCTTTGGCGATGGCCAATTCTTAATTACCTCCACCTTATCTGGATCCATCCTCAATTTATCTGCAGAAATAACAAACCCCAAATAAATTAGCTCTGTCTTCATGAATGAGGATTTCTTCATGTTTATCAACAACTTCTCTTGTTGTAGCCTCTTCATCACTGTAGCCAAATGTTTTAGATGCTCTGCCTCTATTTGACTGAAAATCAGTATGTCATCAAGATACACTATGACAATTTTTCCGATGAAATCCTTCAGGAATTCATTCATCAATCTCATGAAAGTGCTCAGTGCGTTCGTTAAGCCAAACGACATAACAAGCCATTCATACAACCCTTCGTTAGTCTTGAAGGCTATCTTCCATTCATCACCTTCTCTCATATGAATTTGATGATATCCACTTTTCAAATCAGTCTTCGAAAAAAATTTGGCCCCACTCAAGCAATCCATCAAATCATCCATTCTTGGCAATGGGAATCTATACCTGATGGTTATCTTGTTGATTTCCCTCAAGTCAGTACACATCCTCCAGCCTCCATATTTCTTCGGACTGAGCACTGTCGGAAGAGTGCACGGACTCAAGCTTTCTCTAATCAACCCTTTGTCCATTAAATCATGGACCTGTATTTTGACCTCTTTATTCTCCTACGGCGTCAATCTGTACGATGCTTTTTTTGGTAAACTAGCTCCAAGTATGAGATCAATGTGATGACTTACACTTCTGATCGGTGGCAACGAATGAGGTAGTTCATCCACTACTATGTTAGCAAACTCTTCCAACAGTTTCTGAACCTCTTTCAGTAAATCATCTACCCTTGTACTAGTTAAAACAACTGTAGGCTTCCTGACCACAATGAATTGCGGTTCCTACTTCTTCTTAACCTCTGTAAGAAGTTCCTTCCCACTTATGAGAAGTACAATGCTGCTTACTTCAGGTTTCACCTCTTTGTCCTTAATCGGCAACAACATGTGAGTTCTCCCATTCTTCTCTAGGGTGTATGTGTTCTTCCTCCCATCATGAATAACATTCCTATCATATTTCCACGGTCTACCCAACAATAGATGACAAACATCCATGGGAATAACATCACAGAGTATTTCATCTTTATACCCTCCTATTTTAAATTCAACTAAACATTGTTTAGTGACATTTACCTGATGTCCTTTTTGTAGCCACGAAACTTTGTATGGGCTCAAATGTTCAATAGTCTCTAGCTCCATATTTTCTACCATCTCTGTAGAAACGAGATTACTTGTGCTACCACTGTCCACAATGACCTTGCATACCTTGTCCTTGGTTTTGCAAGCAGTCCGAAAAAGATTGTTCCTTTGCACTGAACTCTCCACCTCCTTCTCTGGTGTTAAGAGAACTTTTCTCATCACCAGTGATCTTCTGCCTTCAACATCCTCTTCCTCAACATTCTGCCTCTGTGCTTCAGCAATGTGAGTCTCACCTCCTTATTTCTTCTTATCTGGACATTCATAAGACTTGTGTCCAACCTTTCCACATGTGAAGCATTTCACCACTCCACCTCTTCCTCTTCCTCTTCCTCTACCTCTGGTACGAGGAAAAATGTTTCCATCAGCATACTGACCTCTCTGTTTGGTATACTAAGCTCTCTGTGAGCTTCCACCTCTCTCAGTTTGAGTCCGAGGTTTCTTCCACTCTTCCTTGGGTTTTTTATTTCTATCCTGGGCAACTGATTTGCCTCTGGCTTGACTTCTGCCTCGGCCTCTTTGACCTTATTTTCGGCTCAGCTTCTCTTCAACTTTTAGAGCCATCTGATAAGCATCTTCCACCGTTCGGATGGTCATCATGCTAATCTCATCCTGAATGTCATATCTCAGACCATTCATGTACCTAACAACTTTTTCATCATCACTTTCTCGATGACCGGCCCTGATGTTCAACATGTAGAATTCTTCAGTGTACTCCTTCACTGACATCAACTTCTATCTCAAATTTTTCATTCTCCGAAACAGAGTAATCTGGTAATCCCTGGGAATGAATTTCTCCTTCATATTTGCGATCATCCTATCCCAATTCTTGATTTTCTGATTGCCTTTGCAGCGTCTGTCAGCTTGTAGCTCATCCCACCACAAAGATGCATGTCCTTTAAGTCTTGTTGTAACACCTTGTTTCCCCCAGATTGTAAATATAACTGAATTGGCCAAGGACTATGGAAAAACTTATAAATATGAATATGTGATGTAAATGGACCTGCAGAAAGAGGTCAATGAATGTAAATGACATTTTGAATTTATTGCAGAACTGCTGAGAGGGGATGTGCGGAAAAGAGACCACGATGGTGGTAGAGGGCACCTTGAAAAAGGGGCGTTAACTTCCACCATGAATAAAATACCGTATTTTTGGACTCCACTGGCCCGGAGAACCAAAAGAGGCTCGCTAGACTTGAAATTAATGCCTTGCAAGCCGGTAGGTTGATGGCTTGATGAGGGATGGGGAGGTGAACTGCCTATCCGTAGAGCCATCATAAAAGACCAGCGCACGGGTAATCGTGCCACACGCAACCTCGCGAGAGGATAAGGTGTATGGCTGAAACGATTGAAAGGGGGTAGACACGAGGGGAAACTCTGGAAATTTTTACGCAGAGTGAGTGATCGCAGAGAGGAAGGGATTGCAACCTTCGCTCCTGGGCACTGGCAGACAGAGAGACGCAGGTCTCAAGACATCGTGGTCTCAACTCGAGGGTGGCTGGTGGTAAATCCATTAGGAGTCACTACACCTACGGTTGGGTGGAAACGAGCACCCCTCTCAATAG
>SNQJ01S0200425.1:19482-32097 GCA_010110895.2 Picea sitchensis | reverse complement strand
TTCATCTTACTATGTGTTATCGACCTACCTATAGCATTGAAATTTAGAAGGAAAGGTAGATAAATATATATTTTATGTTAGTGCTTCTCAAGGATTACATGATCAAACTTCTAAAAGTGAGTGGATAGTTGACTATGGTTGTACCCATCACATCTCTAAAATGATTATCTCTTTTCATCATTAATTCAAGCCACAATGATTATGTGCTTATTATTGTTGGTTGTGGTAAAATTAAATTCCATAATGGTTTGATTACTTATGTGTATCATGTAGCTAGTTTGAGTGTGAATTTGTTGTTTGTACCCTAACTAATTCAGATTAGAAAGAAGGTATAATTTTGGCTAGATCATTTTTTTGTGAAGGATATGCACAATAAATTAATTGTTCTTGATGAAGACATTCTTGATCATAAAGACATATTGTATAAGTTCTATAACTTTCCTAGAAAATATCTAGGATCAACTATAGTCATAGCTCAAATTGACAACAAGAGAAAAAGTTGGTATGAATGACTCAAACATATAAATTTTTGAAGCTTTAAAATTATCTATAAACTATTGTGGATATTCTACTGGAACAATTTGTCACAATAGATCTTGTATTATTTTGAAATATTTGATTCCATAGTTTGTTACCTTAGATCGTATATTTATTATTACTAGCTTAGTGCTCAAATTTAGGGAAATAATTGAAACCAAAATGAAAGAACAAGAAAATGAAAACACCACCCACACAAATAAACACAATATGTGACCTAGGAAACATGATACTAGATAAAACCCAACTAGAAGGTGAGGTCAATTCTATGGTCTCTTTCCCCTAGTTAAGAAATGCAAATAATTGAAGAAAGGGACACTCTCTATGGAGTTTCCCTAGACATTGTGTCTTGAATGGCTACTACAAAATCTACTACCTCCTCTATTATGCTTCAATAACCCACTCCTAGATGATCTTCTCAACTATGTAACAATAACAAAACTAAAATAATGGAATCCATTCTCGTCCTAGAGGCCCAATATTTAACATAAACTAATAGCCATCTAGGGTTAGGGTTATGGTTTTTGCATGCCTCGAACCTTAATTAGTGTTAGGGTTTTGAACCTAATATTTCCTTGTTTATTATTGTGGTTTGTCACTTCATGTAGTATCCATGATAAAGTCACTCGAAGGCTACAAAGAGAGTTGTTTGTTAGATAGAGGGAACTTATTATCTTAGTATAAAGTATTCCCATGATAATATGAACCAATTGTTCAACTGCATTGACTTGGATTGGGCTAGAGATGGAAATGACAATAAATCTTCATTTAGGTATGTGTTTCATCTTGGTTCTAAGCTCGTAGTTTAGTATTGTAAAAATAATAAGGCGGTCTCACTTTCAACTGTAGAAGCATAATATCATGGTTCAATAACTGTTGGAAAAGAGGCAATATGGATTCAACATATCATGGGTGAATTTGGTTTTCCAATTGAGACATCAATTGTGTACGTTATGATAATCAAAATGCATTATAGGTTACAAAGAATATGATTGCTCATAGTAAGATGAAGCATGTGGAGATCCATGCTAATTACTTGAGACAATTGTTATATGATATTGTTCTAAATATTATTTATTATGGTATGAAAAATCACTTTGTTGATATATTTATGAAACCTTTATCAGAATTATGAAACTTCATATTATTCTTGGTCTTTAGGAAGTTGCAATTATGGGGGGTTGTATAGAAGTAATTTCACCTCCTAAATCTCAAAAGATTTTTGTTGATGGCAGAGGGGAAGGTGTTGGAACAACATGATAACTAGGTTCATTACACCTCTAGATATTTTGGAGACAATCAACTGACATTTGACAGTCCACTAAGTGGTCGAATGGGGGTTTGAATATTTGGTCAATTCAATGACAATAGTTGACTAGTGCACAAAATATTTTTCATTATGCACCCTATCCAATTTAAGTAGACCTCATATTCCTCACTTCAAGGGATTTGGTTACATATTGGTGCTATATAAAATGGCCTCATGGGTTGATTTAGATATATGTTGTGTGTAGTGTATGAAAATATTTTGGTTTCATTGTGCTTCTATGTATGTTGAGCTATGCTCACTTGTGCTTAAGTGTTGTAATTATGTGTTTAAACACCACCTCTTCTTAGAATGTTTAGCTCTCGAATCTACCTAATTCCCTAGTTATTTAAAACTATTCAATTTCCTTGTATCTATGTCTTCTTGTTCTATTTCCCTTTGTTTGTGGTTTCATTGTTCCTTAGATAGTTTCCTTCTTTCTTGTTTAATATTTTTGATATTTGATTACAATTTCTAGATACACTGATTACTTTCATTTTTCTTCTTATTTGTTTGGATTTTTTTGGTCAGTAATTCACCCTCTATTTATATCATTGATTGGACTAAATCCTTATATTTTATTGGGTTGGTTTCTATGACATGTGATTGGATGGTTTCAAAGAGTCCCATGATGAACCAATGGATCTTCTGTTTCTTTATTACATCATATTTGATCTATTTGATGAATAATCTTAACTTGGAATCATATCAAGTTATCGATTTTCTTATTTGTTGCATGATATTTTAGAGGTGTGCAATTATGAAGGGTTTCTCTACTGGGTATCCATGTACTTATTTAAATATTTCATCCATGCCTACCATTTCTTTAAAGGTCATCTCTTTCACAATTTTCATTCCATGCTAATGCTACTTTTCTATGTTTTTATTTGAACATAGACCACTATATGTTCTCTATGATTCTGTCCATTTATTCCAAAAATGAATTTAGAAGGAAAACATAAGCATCCACATTTTAGATCCATTGAATAATGGTATCATCCCTTGGTCAAGGATGGTAAGAATATTTCTTTATGATATGGTTCTCCATGGTTCATCAAAGAGTTCTTTTCATTTTGAGTGCTATATTAATCCCTAGAAAAATCCCCATATTAAGCATAAAACCCCTTAATAATCCCTAGATATTGAGTTGTTATATTTCTAGTGTTATATTAGTAGGTTAGCTAGAACCTTTCATTGTACCCTTTCATTATAATTGTACCCTTTGTCTCCTCTATATATAGCAAGGAGACCTAGTCTTAGGATCATCTTATCTCGTCTTGTGCATTGAATGTATTGTAAAAGAAGGTTTCCCCCTCAAAGTGGACTATTATTAATTGAATTTTTATCATTATCAAGGCATTTGTGTTGGCATGTTTTGCAAGAAAGCGTGTGCTTGTCATTGATGTAAATAACATCAACGTAGATGTTTTATAGGAAAAAGCATAAGATCGAGAGGAGAAGCAAACAATATGCAAAAACAAGAAAACACAAAAGAGATAGTAGTTTTCAGAATTGCAGACGAGGTCCAAGAGACGAACTTGCAGGAGGAGCAAAGGTCAAGACCCGTGAACACTTAGAAAATATTCTAAGTCAAAGAGATCATAATCTCAAGAGGAAGAGAGACAGTGGTCGTTGGATCATCGATCCAAAAAACCAACAACTGTTAGATCCAGTGGATTTGCGAGGAGGTCACCATTCGGGGAATATCACTTCGAAAGAATTGGCAAATTGAAAGTTGAATTACCCGAAGCCCGAAATCCGAAATGAATGTGGACCATCGGATCTAGAGAAAATGCGATGAGCATCAGATTGAATTAGTGGAAGGATAGGATAAGCAAGGGCTGAGATCTGAGATCACGATCACCCAAATATCCGTCGACCGTTAGATCAAATTAATTGAAGGGTAAGTTAAACGGGGCTAAAGAGTTGAGAATTTGATTATCTGAATACCCATCAGCCTTCAGGTCAAACACAAATTTCTATCAACCGTTGGATCATTCTAAGTGGAAGGATAGGATAAACTAGAAGAGATGCATCACATATATATTGGGCCATTGATCTATGATCCTAATCCAACGAACATCATTTGTTTCGGGTATAAATATGTGAGGAGGTTACTCTCCAGAAAAAATATCACTTCAAGAATTCAATTTGAGATTTGAAATTCCTGAAGTTTGGAGACCTGGAGAGCCGAAATGAATCCTCAACCACTGGATCGTTCAAAGTAAATCTCAGTCTTCAGAACGTTCGAAGAAGATCTCAAGCGTCAGATCGTCCGAAGTGAATCTGGGCCGACTAATCTAGAGCGTCAGTTTCAGACTTGAAATCTCCGAAGTCTGGATACCTTAAGAGTCGAAATACGTTCTCGACCGTCATATCATCCGAAGAAGATTGCAGTTGTTAGATCATTATAAAGTGAAAGGATAGGATAAGTTGAGTAAACGACACGTTAATCTCAGTGACCGAGAATAGGGGACTCAGATCTACAGTCGACAGGGCATATCAGACCCCTTCGATCTTTCTGCCTTTAACCATTGGGGGGGAATCCGAGAAGGTGGTATTTTCCATGTGGAACCCTCATACGTGTCACTTTTCTGTTAAATCAAACCCCCCTTGCTCATTACCACTTACCGCCTGACCCCCCCTCCGAGTAAACCACCAAACCACTCATAAATACCACCTTCGCGTTCCGACATCACACTCCACTACCTGCTACACGTCACACTCCACTACCGTACTCTACCTCCACACTCCACTACACTGCCTACACGTCTCACCCATGTCAGCAAACCACCTTAACAAGGACATGTGGTAGATCATTTCAGCAAGGACACGATTCGTCCGATCTAAAATATCACTACGGGTGTATTCTCAACCGTTGATCATAGTACAGTGGAAGGATAGTGTAAATTTGAAAAGTTGAAATATTGAAGTCCCAAAGGGAGAAGTTCCGACAACCGTCCATCTCAATGTTTGATTAAGTCCTAGCTGTCGTATTTAACAAATGAAAGGATGAGGGTAAGGATCAAAGCTAACCATTGATTTGTTTCTATGAAATAAACCGTTCGATATGATCCATCCTTTTAGGAGCACCATCAATATCATGAGATCGCCGATCCAGTCGTAATTGCATGATCACATGAGATCATCGCCAAAGGTCATATCGAGAAATGGAGCTCACGCTCACTATATCGAGATCGACGAGATCCTTCTTAATAGGTGTTTGGTCACCACCAGTGGTCACATGAAGAAAGGGGCTTAGAAGCCAAAGAAGCCAAAGACGACTGATTGTAACTGACAGAGAAGGCAAAGAGTTTCAACTGCCAGAGAAGCCAAAGAATCTCAGGAAAACAACCACTTATGATGAACACATTCATCATAACCACTAAAGAAGATGAAGAGTTTCCATGATGATCATGTAGAGGAATCGACGTGTGAAATATATGCAGAATGGAGAAGAGGATGTTGATTCTCTCGTCAGCGATGGTGTGGGTAGGACAAGATGAAGTGAACAAATTGAAGGGTAGAAAAATGATGCAGTGAAGAGCATGCAGAGGCATAGTGCATAGAAGGGACATGCCATACAGAGCATAAAATGTAGAAGAACAGAATGTGCAAGGAATGCATGCAGGAACACACTGATGTAGAAAGAGCAGAGCAAGGTAGCAAAAAAATGATGAGATTGGTAAGCCATTGATAAATGTTGTATCACCGTGATAAATTTAAGAAAGCAAAGATTTATATTTCAGGGTGGTAAGGAGGTGTTAGGGAGGACTGTTGTCCTTAGAGTTTCAAGTAGGTGCTTGAACACAAGGAGTTGTATCTTCCATATGGTTGCAGCAAAAAACACTAGGGTGGTAGGGTGGTGCAAGAGAGAACTATTGTTCTTTGTTATACAAGTTGGTTCCTGTGTAACTGGAAGTTGGTGCTTCCATCCAGTTGGTGTTGGAACACTCAGAGAGTTGGTGCTTCCTTCTAGTGGGTGCTAAAGAAACCAGAGAGTTGATGCTCTCAACAAGTTGTTGCTTGTAAAACAAAGGTTGTAGCCTCAAGAGGAGTTGGAGCTCATAAGAATGATAATGTACAAAAAATANTCCTTTTATTTAAAGGTAGATCAATAAGCTTAAATATGTCAAGTCATGAAGTAACTTCAACCAATAAGGCCCCCCTATTCAATGTAACAAACTTTGCCTTCTGGAAAGTTAGGATGAGAACCTACATAATGGCTTTAGGTGAAGATGTATGGGATGTGGTAGAGACTGGTTATGTAAAGCAAGTTGTACTAGCTAATAAGGATGACATGCTAGAATTCAGATTCAACACTAAGGCTATGAATTCTATTCTGAGTGGGCTTGCAGAAGCATAATTTGTAAAAGTTATGCACTTAGAATCTGCCAAAGACATGTGGGACAAACTCATTATCATTTATGAAGGTAATGAGAAGGTAAAGGATGCCAAGATTCAAACCTACAGAGTACAGTTTGAACAGATACAGATGAAATAAGATGAAATTGTTGGGAAGTACTTTCTGAGAGTTGAAGAACTAGTAAATGCAATGAAAGAATTTGGTGAAAAATTTGAGGAAGCTTCTTTAGTTTAGAAAATTTTGAGATCTCTTCTAGATAGGTTCAACCCAAAGGTCTCTGCTATAGAAGAAGTTAATGATCTAAAATATTTGGCTTTTGATCAACTTCTAGGAATGTTGACTACATATGAAATGAGGATAGGTAAAGATAAATCCACCACTATAGAAGAATCTTTTAAAGAAGATAAGAATGAGGAATCTGAGCCTATTGAAATTGAAGAAAAAATTGTGAGAAGACTAAAGAAAGGATTAGGAAAGTTTCCCTTCAAGTGTTTTAGCTGTGGAAAGGTAGGTCACTTTGCATCTAAGTGTCCACACAAGAAGTAGGATCAGAATTCTGAAGGTGAAAAGAAGTACAAACCCATGATATTTGGTAAAAATAATTTTTTATGTGTAAACAATGATGACTCTTCAGAAGACACAAATAGTGACTTTTCCTGTGAAGATAAGGTTAATGAATTTATGCTTATGGCCAAAGAGGATTATGATAATAAAAACACAGGAAGTGATGTTAATGATGAAGAAGTTGTGGTTGGTATGGAAGGTGAACTAATCAGTGCTTTAGAAGATATTGACAAACTCAAACTTAAGAAGAGAAAACAAAAATAATTTTTGATGCATTTTGAAAAGAATGGTAAAAAACCTGATGAAGAATTTGCCCTGCTAAAAGTGGAGTTAGAAGACGCAAAGAAAATAGAGGACATTCTGAAAAAGAAGTTATCAGAAAAGAAGGCAAGATGTGAAGCCTTGGAAGAAGAGGTAGTAAAAACCAGAAAAGAGATGGAGAATTTTAAAGCATTGTATCTCCAAAATCTTCCAAGAATTAAAGCCTCAGCAGAACTAAATGACATTTTGAGCAAACAGAGATCTCCTTTGTTGAATACTCTTTTATTTTATGTAAGTGGTTCAAGAAACAAACAAATAGAAAGGAAAGAGACAGTAAATATGATCAAGTTCCAAGTCAGCAGACAATCAAACCATGTGAGTATTCTATCACCAAAAGCTAATAAAGATAAGATGATACTTGATCGAAAACAAAGATATCAAGCGATGGAGCAACAAATACCAAGAATAATTCCATCCTTCAGGTAGCAAAATTTCTTCCATGGTTACTTTTTTTACTGCTCTAATTTTGGTCATAAGATTGCAAATTGTCAAATTAATTTTATAGACATGCAACTAAGGAGATCAAGAAATAAACAATATTTGCAACACAGAACTAAACAACAAATGAATAGACAAAGTTGTACCAATCACTTTGACCTATTTCAAAATGATCTTGAATGCTATAACTGTCATAACTTCGGCCACAAATATGCAAACTGCCATATGAAGAATTACAAAACAGATACAAAGATAAAACCCTTAGCTAAAAATGTCAGCACATGGAAAAAGAAAGATAATGCAAAGAAAAAAATTACAGAGAGATTTTACAAGAGAGTTTCTCACAATCGATCATCGACAAATGACCCTCCATGCTCTTTAAATAGAGATCATGGACCAATCGGGTGTTAAGCCACTAATCAATGGCCGTTAAGATCGAGAAGAGTATGAACTGTCAGATCACTCTATGTCGGGAACATATCATGACCATCGGATTTCCTAACTATAAATGCATACTAATGCATACTAAAGAAACACACTTTTACCTAACGACATATTAGACCAAGTA
The DNA here is from genome assembly GCA_010110895.2 of Picea sitchensis. NCBI lineage: Eukaryota > Viridiplantae > Streptophyta > Pinopsida > Pinales > Pinaceae > Picea > Picea sitchensis. The sequence continues at coordinate 23,997 of SNQJ01S0200425.1, read as the reverse complement.
GATCTTAACTAACTCCTAAGTGTCTAAATATCCTAACAAAATGAAAGATAGTGAAAAATGTGGTCTAGTACTTTCAACTCAAAAACAAAAGGACCCCTGGTATATAGACAATGGATGTTCCAAACACATGACTGGAGACAAGGATAATTTTTTGTCTATAAGTAAAGTCAAAACATGAAATGTGACCTTTGGAAATGATGAACCGGGTAAAATCAAGGGTAAAGGGATGGTGAGTTTAAGTAATGGAAAAGGAAAAGCCCAAGATGTCCTACTTGTAGATGGGTTGAAACATAATTTTCTCAATGTAAGTCAAATGTGTGATAGAGGATGTGAAGTGGTGTTCACTTCCAAAGATTCTAAGATAAATTATATAAACTCAGGACAAGTGGTGGCTAAAGTCACAAGGACAGATAATAATGTATATGTGCTAAAAGAAGATAGAGAAGAGTTTCATCTAAGCAAACATGATGAGAGTTGGTTATGGCATAGGAGACTTGGACATCTAAACTTTGACCACTTAATCAAGCTCAAAAATACTGAGGCAGTAAAATATCTTCCAAGAATATCAAAGCCACAAGATTCTCTGTGTAATCCCTGCCAAGTGGGAAAGATAACCAGGACATAGTTTAAATCCAAGAACTCTACTTCAACAGAGAAACCACTCCAATTAGTTCATATGGATTTATGTGGACCATCAAGACATGAAGGCATAGGGAAGTAAAATTACTTCATGTTGATCATTGATGATTACTCTAGACTCACTTGGGTTTCTTTTCTCAAAGAAAAAGCTGAAGCATTTGAGAAATTTAAAATATTTAAGGCTTTAACTAAGAATCAAACAGGAAACGTATTAAAGGTTGTAAGATCAGACAGAGGAGGAGAATTTATGTCAAGTGATTTCAAGGAATTATGTGTTAAACATGGGATCAAAAGAGAATACACAAGCGCAGGAACTCCACAACAAAATGTAGTTGAGAGGCAAAATAGAACAATTGAGCAAATGGCCAGGTCAATTATGAATGAGAAGAACATTGGTCAAACCTACTGGGTAGAAGAAATACACACAACAATCCATATTCTTAACAAATCTCACCTCAAACCACACAGTGACAAGACACCTTATGAATTGTGGCATGGGAGACTTGCTACAATCAAACACTTCAAAGTCTTTGGGAGTAAGTGCTACATAAAGAATAATAATGAAAACCTTGGCAAGTATGATGACAGGGATGAGGAAGGCATCTTCTTAGGGGTATGCTACAAATAGTAAAGGATACATATGATATAATAAGAGGCTGCATAAATTGGTTGATTGCATTGACATAAAAGTTGGTGAAGGAGTCACAGTAAGAGAGGTGAGAAATATTGAATAAAAAAAAAAGGATATAGTTGAAGTTGAATATGAACAGGTCCAAGAATCAGAAAAATAAGACTCTAAGTCATATGAAGAATCAAACACTCAAGCAGACTCAAATCAATAGACAACATCAACTCCTTCCTCCAGAATTACTCAAAAAAATCATCCTACAAGTCAGATAATTGGTGAGAAATACAAAGGTGTACAAACCAAGAGAAGGATAATAAAATACACTGAGCAATCACATGTAGCCCTCATATCCATGGTGGAACCCAAGAACTTCAATGAAGCCAGTGAATATGTAAATTGGTTAAAATCAATGAACGAGGAACTAGATCAGATTGAGAAGAACAATACTTGGGAGCTTGTTCCTAGACCGGCAGATAAGAATGTTATTGGCTCCAAATGGGTGTTTAACAATAAAATGAATGAACAAGGACAAATTGTCAGGAATAAAGCCAGATTCGTCTGTAAAGAGTATGCTCAAATAGAAGGGTTGGATTTTGATGAAACATTTGCGCCCGTAGAAAGATTAGAAGTTATTAGAATGTTTCTTCCCTATGCTTGTCATAAGAATTTTAAAGTCTATCAAATGGATGTCAAGGCAACATTTCTAAATTGAGATCTAAACGAAGAAGTCTATATGGAACAACCAGAAGGTTTCCAGCTGTCAAATAACCCTAACTTTGTTTGCAAGTTGAAGAAAGCCTTATATGGGTTGAAACAAGCTCCTCGTGCCTAGTACTACAGACTGGATAAGTATCTTCCAGACAAAGGGTTCAAGAGAGGAACAATTGACAGAAATCTATATATCAAAAAAGAGGGTAATTATTTTCTAATTGTGTTGGTCTATGTAGATGACATCATCTTCAGAAGTAATAATGTTTCACTGGTAAAATGTTTTTCTTCTTCCATGTAGTCTGAATTTGAAATGTCTATGATAGGGGAACTATCATTTTTTCTTGTTCTGCAAATTACTCAGAGGTCTGAAGGACTATTTCTTTCTCGGGAGAAATATCTAAGAGAAATATTGAAAAGGTTTCAAATGGAAGATTCTACACCTGTGATCACACCTATGGTCACTGGATCCAAGCTAAGCAAGGATGATGACTCACCTAATCTTGATCAGAGTTCATATAGGTCTATGATAGGTAGCTTGTTTTATATCATAACATCTCATCCAGACATAATGCATGTTGTTGGAATGGTAGGAAAGTATCAGTCTACACCTAAACAGATTCATTTGATAGCCTTCAAAAGAATATTCAAATATTTGAAAGGAACAATTAACTATGGCCTATGGTATCCTAGGAATCAGAATTTTCAATTCTAAGTCTATTCAGATGTTGATTGGGCTAAATGCATGGATAAAAGGAAAAATATGAGTGGAGGTGCATTGTTTTTAGGAGATTCTCTTGTAGCATGGTTGAGAAAGAAGCAAAGTTCCATTTCCTTATCGACTACAGAAGCTAAGTACATTGCAGTTGCCACTTGTTGTACCCAAGTATTATGGATGATTCAAACACTTGCAGACTTGGAGGTAACTTATATTGCACTGATCCCAATTCATTGTGATAATACTAGTGCAATCAGTGTGTCAAAGAATCATGTATTTCACTCCAAGACCAAGCATATACCCATCAAGTATCACTTCTTGAGGTAACAGGTGACCAACACTATTACTTCTTTGCATTATATTCCATCCAAAGATCAGATTGTTGATATCTTCACTAAACCTCTTGCAAAATCTCAGTTTGAGTATCTACGCCAGAAGTTGGGTGTGACCCCATTATCAACCTAAGAGAGTCCATCCTATCAGGGGGAGTATGTGTTTGTTGAATATCTGATACCTCTGCAAAGTACTGCAAGAGATCAGGCGGAGCATGTTTTCTTTGACATTAATGTCAAAGGGGGAGAAAAGGAGTGGTCCAGATGCTACAGTTGGAGGTCCAAGAAACAGCGTTTTCAGTTTGCCATCAATCCCAAAGGGGGAGATTGTTGGCAAGTTTTACAGGAAATTGTGTGCTTGTCATTGATGGAAAGAACAACATCATCGATTTTTTACAAGATAAAGCATAATCTCAAGAGGACAAGTGAACAGTATGAAGAAATGAGAAAGCTCATAAGAGATAGTAGTTTCCAGAATTGTAGACGAGGTCCAAGAGACAGACTCACAGGAGGATCAAAGGTTGAGACCTGTGAACACTTAGAAAATATTCTAAGTCGGAGAGATAGTAAGATCGGGAGGAAGAGAGACAGTGGTTGTTGGATCACCAATCCAAAATACCAGCAACCGTTAGATCCAGTGGATTTTCGAGGAGGTTACCGTTCAGGGAATCTCACTTTGGAATAATTGGAAACTTGAAAGTTGAATTACCCGAAGCCCGAAATATGAAATGAATGTGGACCATCGGATCTGGAGAAAATCTGATGAATGTCGAATTGAATTAGTAGAAGGACAGGATAAGCAAGATCTAATATCTGAGATCATGATCACCCGAATATTTGTCGATCGTCGGATCGAATTAATTGAAGAGTAAGTTAAACTGAGCTAAAGAGTTGATAATTTGATTATCTGAATACCTGTCATTCGTCGGATCAAACTCGAATTTTCGTCAGTCGTTGAATCATTCTAAGTGGAAGGACAGGATAAGTTAGAAGAGTTGCATCGCAGACAGATCTGGACGTTGATCTAAGATCCTGATCCAATGAATGTCATTCATTTAGGGGATAAAGATGTGAGGAGGTTACTCTCCAGAAAAAATCTCACATCAAGAATTCAGTTTGAGATTTGAAATTCTCGACGTCGGGAGACCCAGAGATCCAAATTGAATCCTCGACCGTCGGATCGTCCGAAGTAAATCTCAGTCGTCAAATCGTCCAAAGAATATTTCAAGCATCAGATCATCCAAAGTGAATCTGGGTCGTCTAATCTAGAGCGTCAGTTTGATATTCTAAATCTCTGAAGTCCAGAGAACTGGAGAGATGAAATACGTTCTCGATCGTCAGATCATCCGAAGAAGATCACGTCCATCAGATCATTCTAAAGTGAAGGACATGATAAGTTGGGTAAAGGGAGCGCTAATCTCAACGATTAAGAATAGGGGACTCAAATCTACTGTCGAGACAAAATATTGGGAATCCCCCCCCTCCCCCCC
>SNQJ01S0200425.1:0-11192 GCA_010110895.2 Picea sitchensis | reverse complement strand
TAGCTACAATTGAAGGGAAAAGGGTATGTGGATTCCATAAACCTAGAATATTATGGAATCCACATACCCTTTTCCATAGAATATACTAACTATATCCAAAAATCAAAGACATGAAATATGGTATAACTACACATATTATATAACTATATTATCAAGGAAAAAATAAGCTAAATGCAATTTGGACATTTGAAAAAAAAATTACAAGTTAAATGAGTACATCAATAAAAAATAACATACTAACCTTGCAAGTTCAAAATCCGAGCTATGTAGATCAAGAATTGGATTTGTTCAACCGGTGGGTGACGGAAAAAATAAACAGCTCAAACAAAATCCAAGAACAGTGTCACAACTATAACAATTGTGTCACAAAGTCTCTTAAAGTCACGTATATATAGATAAAATAGTCAACTAGCCGTTAACACCGACCAATGAGATAGAGAAAATTTTCGTCGCTATTGCCACAAAAGTTTGTCGCTATAGCGATGAAAATCCTGACTAGGTTAAATTAAGATTTGTGTCGATATTTCCATGAACGTTCATGGAAATAGCGACGAAAATCCCTCCTTATTTAAAAAAAATATGAAACTAGTGGAGGCGTGGAAACTTTTCGTGGAATAATCTGCCCATATGTAGTAGCGAGGGAGTATCTACTAAAGAAAAGATGAGGAAAATAGTGCAAGCCTTGGAGAAGTACAAGGACCAGATAAAGTAGTTGTAGGAGCGCGTAGTACCCACTACTCCTCCAAAAGTTAGAGTGCAGGAAGAGCAAGATGCAACAACATTTATAGAAAGTATAGTGCAGTCCATACATAGGATGACAAAGCTATTGGAAAAAAGTGGTTAGTTATGGACACAGCTCTTAGAATATGGAATATTGCAAGACTTGCAAGAAAGGGAAGAGAAGGTACATGCAGTAATGATAGACTTAAAACAATGACATAATACAATGTTGCTTCTAGAAAAAATTAAGACAACTGTAGAAATGAAGAGCCTACAAGCATAGGAGAAAGCAGTGCAGACACATAAAATTGAAAGACAGGCTTAGTTGGAGCCCCTACACGAAAATGCAGAGCATTTGGTCATGGAGATAGACACAACCAAACTACACATAGAACATATAGGCTTGGAGGGGGGAGAAATATTGAGACCTCCAGTCACCGCGCAAATAATGGAAGTAATGACAGAGAAGAGAAATCGGGCTAAGGAGCTATTCCAACATATAATAGATATGTATGAAGCACTGATAGAAGCAGTAAAAGATGTAGGAGTCCATGAGTAACTTGGGTTGAGTCACGATGTCAGTGTTTGGGTCTAGTTGGCGCAGGCCAATTTTGGGGAAAATCAAGGAAGTTTTGAAGGAATCAAAGTAGTGCCATAAAATAGGGGAGCGCGTTAGAAATAGAGGAAAACTAGCACCAAAAATAGAGGAAAACCAATGCCGAGAAAAGCAGTTACAAAGTGGAAAAACTGCTACGGAGTAGTTGGAAAGTGGACAAGAGTTGACTTGGATAAATGGTTGGATCGAGGACCATATGAGATTAAGCCAAGAAGAAAGTAGACAGACCTAATCCGCTTAGGGTTAGGGTTTTTGTAAGGTCTTTGTCCTAGTTTTGTATAAGTAGAATGTATTAGGATGATGAAAGGGTTGTTGTTGTCATTTTTGTGAGATGTAATGTTGAGGTTGTAGTAGATCCTTTAGGTGAGTAAAGGTATTGATGAGAGGCTTTGGTGATCTATGGAGATTGAGTGTAATGAAGGGGGAAATGTACAATGCACAACACTAGATTTCGCAATAATATGAATAAAGATCCAAAGCAACAAATCTTTGTGGACCTAGCCCCAGGGGGGGTGAACCATGGTATATCTGTGTTTTGTGTGAATGTATGCAGTGTTTCTAATTTTATATACTTTAGTAAGTTTATGATGAACATTTTAAGTGATAAAGGAAATAAAACTACGCACTATGAATGAACTAATGGAATATGCAGAATAGTACTAAATAAATGAACGCTATAGCTAGTGTTTCGATCAGAATCTTGTGTTACAATAGATAAATACTTGTCATTGAATACATGTGGCTATAATGGTTAATTAAGTCCTATTAGAATATTTGTGACAGTGGTATGGAATAATATCTAATGAGGTTTTGATGGCTAATAACAAGTAGATCTGATGCTTCTAAGAGAGAAACACATCCCATCCTATGGTTGCATAGATCTGAGTCCCGCGGCCACCCATAGAAGCCATCTCGGGTGAGACTATGAAGTGCACTATGTGCGTTGTGTTGCCTTTTCGTATCCAGAAGGGCCAATGGTTGAAGGTAATTTGGTAATCCTGTATTAGAACATGGGTTAGCCCAAAGCAAAACCAACATGGAGAAGCCATGATTCCTTGAAAGAATTGTTGGAGATATTTTATATGTTCATGGAATAAGATATATAATGTTTTCTTTGTTTCTATGATGCATTTGAATGTTGTAAGGTTTGATTCTCTATTTTTTTCTTTTCCTTCTTGAATGTTGCAAGTTTTTATTTACCATTATACAATGAGGATAACTTACAAAATTAGGAAAGCTTTTACCCAAGTATGTTGTGGCCTCTTGGTATGAGTTGGGCCAACTCTATGTTGTGGCCACTTGGCTTATACCTTTTGGCATGAGTTGGATCAACTCTATGCTATGGCCTCTTGTTGGATCTCTAAAACCCTCTACATAGAACATATTGTGTTGACAAGTTGGCAAGGGATCTATACATATAATGTGGGAGCTCTTCCCAGTAGACCAATTGGGATAGTAAACCCTAGGGGATATCTTCACATTTATCACTTGTATAATCCACATATAGATGTAGGATAGCACATACCATGAAAAACTGTATGGAGACCAATTCTTAAGTCATCATAGCAAAAAACACAATTTTGTTTTTGTATATTTGAACTTTCCTCATCACTGCCCATCTACAATCCACCACAAAAAAGATGGAGTGGTAGTGTGATACCATCATTTGTTGTTTCCTTTTCTTTTGACGAAGAGGCCAAATCTACAACATCTTTTTCTTTCACAAAAATGACCTTAGTGGACATGGTCTTTATCGATGCCAATACTTCCATAGGTGGGATTTATGCTTCACCCTTTTGATGCTCACAACAAATTGCATCCATTGAGCATTTTCCTTTTCTCTCCATGCCACCAAATCCTAAGCCTTCATGCTTGGCCCTAGGTTTAACTATAAAGGGGTTTACAATCCCTTGGATTCTCTTTCCAAGTTCTTGGCTATAGTATCCCATTTGTCTCACTAGTTTGGAGCCTATTCCTTTGGGATTTTTTAAAAAAATTCCAAAGGAATCTTTCAAAGGAGTTTGACTAATATCATTGAGGTTGGTTCGAAAGTGTCAACTAGACATCAAACCGTGCATCCTCATAGTGACAGATGAACCAACTCTAAAGGAATCCAAAGAAAGGTGCATTGTACCTGTCAAACTAAATCTCAACCTCAGTTGAACAACCAAAGACCTAATTGATCCTGACATCATCCTCATATCTACCTATATGTATCTTGATCAACATCAAGATGCTCAATTTTCTAGTATTGGACTCTCACTTTGTATCACCACACCTAAGATAATGCTATATATATATATATATATATATATTGGTGTTGGTTAGACCTAGTAATTAGCTAATATCCTTATCTATGCTGCACTTTTTCTATAGCCTCCTTTATCTTGCTTTCATCATTACCTAAGAGTTTCCTTTTCACTCCCACATTATACTCACATTGGATGTATCTTTTAGTCTCATTGGCCTACTTTTGTAGTCCTTTATTGGACATTAATAATATTATCTTATCTTGTTCCAACCTGCCATGACAGTGGTGATAGATTCTTGGTATTTGGCTAGTGTTTCCTTTAACAAAGGCAACAATTTCCAAGTATAGCCTCAAGGACCTCTTCCGAGTATACTATCCCCTTTTCAAGCATATGTATTTTCTCCTTCGAGTGTCAATTCTCCTCTTAGATATGAACATTAATGGCCCTTATGTCTTCCAACCTTTCTCTTTTCAATGCCTTACCCATGTTGGGTCTACCTTCTCCTCAAAGTGTTGGCAAATTCTTCAATGTCATTGATTCAACCACTCTCAAACCATTATGATCCATAAATGGTAGGCCTATGGCAACTCATCTGTCTTAACAAGACAAATATTCATTGCAAAATAAGAAATGTGAAATTATTTTCAATTACTCTTGACCCGAGATCAAGCTTCTCCAATGTGATTTCATTACCATGAAGAAATGGATTTGTGCAAATCTGGTTTCACATATTTAAAGCATCCTCAAACATAGCATCTAAATCTAGAGAAAATCTCTCTATGAGAAATAATGAGAAATTAAAATCATGAGAAATGACATAAAATAACATCACATCAATCTCAAAAGGCCTTACATTATAATTAAACCATGCTTGTTGAATGCATTTCACATTTCACGACTTTCAAGTAAACAATCGTCATCTCTTTCAAAATACTTAGCTTGCTAACTTATCTTCTCATTTTATTGAGTGTAGGTACCACCAAATAGATACCTGTCAGATCTATCTTCCTCGAATGATGAGCAAGATATACTAGGAGAGGTTGAAAGTGAGATTTATTGTACTAGATCTAACAATTCTAGATCAACTATAGTTGAAAAGGTAAAGAGAAAATTTTGTAGATGCATGAAATTTTTTATTTCTGAAGGAGGGTCATGTGATTATGATGATGAGAGTATATGTGACATTGAGTTTCCCTTGAGGTATAGACATCTAGTACAACCATGGGTACCTAAAAAGCTACCTCAATTGGACACATATTTCTTCATCAATGGGAGGATGTATTGCATTGCCCCATCGCCCTTACATGGATTGGGGATATTTTCCATGGATGGCATAAAGGTCAAATATGGCACTATAACTTAATTGATGGAGTATGTTGGACCATGCTACAAATACAATAATTGGTTGATGTTGGTTTGATTTACGTGAAGTATGTGGAGATATGCAATTGCTGCAAATTATATACAGCTAGTAGACAACAATCAAAATAAAGGGGAGACTATGTATATTGATGGAAGGAAAAAAGTTGTTGAAAACATTGCGGGCTTTATCAATAGTACACGACCAGGGACAATAACTAGGAAACTGAATTGAATATTTGAGGGGCGTGAAGGAAATAGTATATTCATATGTGAAACAAAATCAATAGTTGTAGGTGAAGAGCTGTTGATCGATTACAATTTGAATCAAATAGATGGAGGGGATGCTACTATGGGGGTAAATATCTTATATACCATTTAACTCAACCTTTGATCAACCACTATTATTATTTATTTATTTTCATTAATTATCTTATATACCATTTAACTAAACCATTTGCATTAATTGTCTTGCTTCTTGTATTGTCGCATAGTCATCATGCTCGGAAGCCTACGTGGTCTGGAGGCATCTCCAAACATGTAAAATTTGATGTAATAACAATTTTATTTTATTATATAATAGTTTTTAATATGATTACAATATCTATTTTTGTTAATGTTACAATTCTTTTCATAAATTTTATTGATTGATTTATTGTGTCCAGGGTGACCATGGAAAGTCACTTGTAGATACATCCGTCTAGGGTGACCGTGGAAAGTCACTTGCAACTACATCCATCCAGGGTGACTGTGGAAAGTCACCCGTTGTGTTGCATCAATTAAATAATAGTAACTAAATATGATTACAATAACTAAATTTATTTAATGTTAAAATTAATTTCCTTAATTTTATTGTTTGACGTTTGTAGTCCACACTCAATGTGGATGGTGAGGTGATTGAAGAAGAAATATTGTATTCGAAAAATCCAATGGAAACTGTTAGGAAGGAACTAAAGAGGGTAAAAATACAATTACTTGGTTTGATAGAAGACGACCCATCATAGAGGATATCAACGCAAGAATTAATGAGCTAAAAGATCAAATACATTATTATGGGGTAAGTGGCATCTTTACATAATTTTATCACCTATGACATATATTCATTTATGATTTTTAGTTTTATATTTTTTATATGATCTGATAAAGTCAAGTATTCCTTTTGTAGGATTTTTTAAAACTTGAGAGTCAACAACCTACAGAGACTGTTATTGGTAGCAGTGATGCTCCAGTGTGGCCACATCATCGACATAACATACCAGTGAGGCTTTTTTACTGTCCCGAGGTTGGCCTAGAATCAAATGATGAGCATATTGATTTTGAGTAGAATGACATGCATGAGAAGGGCCATACAAACACTGGGACTCCACATGATGTTGTAGATGAACCTAGTTTCAAATGCGAGGAATCTTATCCTAGAGCAACACCGGTGAAAAGCATGAGATCACTAGATGTCACCTTTTTGGTGGATGATGGATGTGTTCCAATAAAGATACAAAATATTGCAGGTATTTATTAATTAAGTGATTGATTTTTATCATGTAATTGAAAAGAACATATGTTGAAATTATTTTAAATTAATGATCATAACGTTTTTGCAGGAAATAATGTATTCTATATGAACTTGAATGACAAGGCATTGGAGCATTTTGGCCCCACTATTTGCACAAGGTGGAATGGCCAAGATAGTAATTTGAAAGATGAATTGATAATCCATATGGTAAACTTGTTTGGAAATACATTCAACAAAAAAGCAGTCACCCATTTAGCTAGCGAGAGTTTGAAATATACCAAGGCCCGGTATAGGCAAAGATTGGAAGAAAACCTCAAGTATGAGTACCCTCCCATGGTTTCAGAGAAAGAGTGGAAGGCACTGATAGAGGATGCAAAGGATAATTTTCTAAAAAGACAAGGAAAAGAACCATGACCTGATAAAGAAAGGTACAACACATATCATATTTTTAGTGAAATATGATCAATTTTTTTTTATTTTTTTTTGTTTTAAATAACAATTGCGACATCTAACATATTTCAAAATTTTCATAGGTTGCCCGATGCCTCCAAAGAAACAAAGGATAGAATGGAAAATCATAGGCAACATAAACTGGTCAGGGTGGCTATAGAAAACTAAGATCACGAATCGTAAGAATTAAATGATTAATTGTGGAAAATATTTATTTAACAGTAGAAAAAAAATAATTGTTTTATTACAAACAATTTTAATGATGTTATGCATTGCAGGGAAATACGTTCAAATTCGTTGCCACCAAGGAAGACCTAAATATTGGTTTCAATTTTGGTTTTCAAAGTGTGGTTGAATATCAAAAATCTTGGGGCAGATGCCAATCTCTCCAATTATGCAAATGCAAGTAAATAAAATCAATAAGTCCATCATTGTAGTATACTTGTAAAATCTATTCATGATTGATTATATCACCAATAACTAAATGTTTATGTTTGTTTTAAGTAGGAGAGTAATTGAAGTATTGAGGGAACAATACTCAAAAACTACCAGTTGATATTCGGGAGAACCTGTCGCATGATATTGGGGAGAAGACTAGCCATTCGGGTATGTATGCTTTAGAAATAGAAGTATCTATTATGATTATAGATATTTATTTGTTGACGTGTACTTATAAAGTTTCTCCTTTCAATGGAAGAGCATGTAGATCATGAGGGTGAAATGCAAGAGGAACAAACGACGGAAGAAATAAACACACTAGTTTTCATCGCTAGACAGACAGGTAAAGAGAAATATTGTAATGTTATTCGAAATAATGAAATAGTTCTTTCGATAATATTTTAGCATATCAATATGATTGTTTTTGCTGTTGTAGTCAATGCCCATTTGTAGCTTCCTCCACGCCTTACTCATTGACATACCAAAAGTATGGTACCTGAGGCAATGGAGATAGAATCAACACAACTAGGACAGGGCGCAAGAAATACATTGCCAGATGAGCATGATGATATCCCACTCCTAGGTTTTTTTAGGAAAAACCCAAAAACAAAAAATAACTGATTGTGTAAATTTATGACTTTTATTTTGATTACTATAATTATTAATATGAATTAATTTTTATATGAATTGCCTCCATATGCATGAATGTTTATATGTTTATATGTCTTGATGACTTTCCTACTTATGCATGAATGTTTGTATTTTTTCTATGTAAAATAAATCATTTATTGGGTATGGGGAATTGAGAGCGATGTGAGGGGGGGGAGGGGCCATATGAGCTTCCACCTTCACATGGTTGGCCCTATTCAGTAGAGAATAACCTACTCTCTAAACACAGAGAAGCTCATTAAGGTATTCCACTTTAGTATTTCTAGAGTCTTTTACATGTTTAAATGTATGTTATTTACTTATATGTATTATTTACTAAACTAAAATTTTTGTCTTTGATGATTTATGCAGGTCTTGGCGATGGAAATGCAACTCGTGGACAACTCTTATCATGTTGTATGGGCAAATGGACCTGGCAAAAGGACATTGATAAGGTAAGGGTTTTGACGTGGTTTTTTATAGTCTAGTTAGCCCATTGGTTTTATTCTATTAGTAATTGATAATTGGGTGCCTATTTTACAGTTGCATGTTTTTTATAGTCTTTTACATTAGATCATTTGGTGTTTTATAGTATTAGTTGGACTCTTATTTCTGGAAGATTCTCGGTTAGAAATTTAGTGGCCACATGATATATGTATGACTTGATGAATGTATATATCCTTGATGGTTGATGATGGTGTTCTGTACTCAACACACCTTCATGCTTACCTCGACTAATAATTGAGTATGATGAACCTAGACACGTATATGATTTCCCATACTATGATTAATACTAACATTTCTTAATGAAAACATAAAATATTCTTGATATTGGCTATGAAGAATTGGTAACTATTAGATGATGATTAATATTTCCTTAATGGTATGGTTAATATTACATATATACTTATTTTCCAAGATACTTATTGATGTTTCAATGCTATGGATATCAATGATAATGTTGCATATTCTTGACGATGGCCACATAGTTATGATAACCCTTGATGAAGATTAATATTATTTTTCCTATTATTACGTGGTTAACCCTCATATGATGCATACATATGTGGATTCCCTATTAAAGAGATATTTAATGATGTGTATGCACTTTTGTTAGACACCTTTCCATTGATTGGTTTCATATTATTATTGAAGATGTACTTTTAAATTTTGACTGTACTTTGAATTTAGCTTAACAACCCATATACAAATCAGAACAGTAACAACCATATAGAATTACCAGCATGCATATTAACACCACATGTACCCTAGGGAAACCCTATATAGGGATAAAAACCCCAACAAACAAACTTCCTTTACTACAAAGATAATGTATAGCCACATACAAAATATTAACCATGAAATTATGATCTTAAAGAGCTTGCCAATATGACTTTGACTGACATACTTGAAAAAATAGAGATACCTTGCTATCCAATTATGTTGTTAGATACCAGCACTGTGGATAGAAATTCGCACCCTTCCCTAGGACCCCTTTACTTCATTTTTTTCTTATATATATCAGCACTAATAGGAGGGTGCATGCGTTGTCTTTTTGGACTGATATGTTGCCTCTTTATTGACTGATATGCTTCCTCTTTATTGACTAATATGATGCCTCTCTATTAACTGATATATTGCCTCTCTATTAACTGATATACCAGCACTGTCATGGAGAAACTTATCATTTCCTTTGTTGGAAACCTACATTGCCTCTCCTCTATCAACCTTACGATGCATAATAATTGTCTTGGAATGAGGGTCAACCTTTTTATATGTAGGTGCATTGAAGGAGGAAGAGAAATCTTGAAATAGTAACTTGATTGCATGTGTAGTCCAACTCCACTTAACACTTCAACTCAAATTTAGAACTAGATATGTGACTCAAATTAGAACTGAACTTAACTTAGTTTGAATTTAGAACTAGACATGAGACTCAAATTATCACTTTGACTTGAGACTCAAGTTAGGATTACAACTCACTCTTGTGACTTGGCAATGCATGACATGCCAACTCACCATGAAACTTGACCTATGACTGGACATGCATGGATTCCATCTCATCATGCACTTGACATGTATGCATATTATGCATGCTACTTGTTATGAATGCAGGCCATGCATGCATTCCATGCATCCCACTTGTCATGCATGTGTTCCATGCATGCAACTTGACTTTTACAACTTAACCTTTTACAAATTGAGTTTAACAACTCATTGAACTTGACTCTTAACTTGACCTTTTACAACTTTAGTTTAACAACTCATTCAACTAGACTCTCAACTTGGCTATTCGAATTTCACTTCATGGTGCACAATGTTACATGTGCCAATGCACTAGATCAATACATTTACATCATTTGCAATATAAATAAGATTGGTTTTTTGTATCTCATAGGCATTTTACGTTCAACCTAACTTTTGCTAGATTCCTTGACTTTTTCTCATGGCTCACAATGCTTGACTAGGATCATAGAGGTTGTATGTTCCCCTTGAATTTTTCACAAGTCTGTCTATGCTTAGAGAGGTTATAAGTTTCCCTTGAATTTTGCATTAGACTGTCTATGCTCACACACATTGTACGTTCCCCATGAATTTTTCATTAGACTTACAACTTGAATTTTTTCTTTTCCTTATCTACACTCACAAGATCATATAGCATCTCGTTCATCCTGACTTTTGGTTTGACTCACTGAGGTTGTATGTTCCCCCTGGATTTTTTCAATACCTCACAAGACTGGTTGATTTTCCAAATCTCTCTATATAGCCTCAGGGTGGCCCATATGGCCTTTCACTACTACATATGGGTGGATTATTCCATGAAATTTTCCCATGCTTCCACTAGTTTCATATATTTTTTAAACAGGGTGGGATTTTCGTCAATATTGCCATGAAAGTTCGTCACAATATCGACAAAAATATAGTCGGGATTTTCGTGGCAATAGCGATGAACTTTCATGGCAATAGCGACGCAATTTTTTCCTATCTCATTGGTCGGTGTTAATGGCTAGTTGACTATTTGATCTATATATATGTGACTTTAAGAGACTTTGCCTCACAATTGCTATAGTTGCGACACTGTTCTTGGCTTTTGTTTGAGCTGTTTATTTTTTCCGTCACCCACCGGTTGAACAAATCCAATTCTCGATCTACATAGCTCGGATTTTGAACTTGCAAGGTTAGTATGTTATTTTTTATT
>SNQJ01S0200423.1:0-14548 GCA_010110895.2 Picea sitchensis | reverse complement strand
ATGAGCTCGAGGAGGATAACACATGATCGATATAACTCACCTTCAGAAAGTTCCTCTTCCTTTGTTTAACGAACTATAAAAAGTAAGGGTTCATTCCCATATGGGATGTTCAATGTGTAATTGTTTAACGAGTCCAAAGAAGGAAAACACAGTGGTTTTTCAAGTTTAGAGAGTCTGAAAAGAACTAAAAGGCGACTCCAGGTTTGTCCTTTTTTATAATTTTAGTCTCGCGAGGACGAAAAAGAGATAAACTACCACTCGAAAGATGCCCTTTCAAACCTTTTAATGAGTGTGAAAGGAAGCAAGATCACTCGACAATCTTTTCATGTTTAGAGAGTCTAAAAAGATTTTGAAGGAGAATCCAAGGGGTTCCTTTTTCATATAACCTTTACGTGTATGAAAAAGAAATAAAAGTCTACTTGGTTACATTCTCATGTTTTTTTTAGCACGAGAAAGAACAAAGAATAAGCTCAGAATTGGTTTCATTTTTACACAAGCGTGAAACAAAATTAAACTATGCTTGTAAATTCCCAACATAATCTCCAAAGGTTTGGATACCCATGGATGGTTGGTACTCTACCCCCAGCTTGAGAAGCTAGCGTCTTAAATCCATAATGATAATCAAAGGCTGGAGACATGCCCCCCCAAGCTTCAATTCATTCCCCAACTTTGAGGTTGTCACCAATTTCTCTACTAGATGGAGAAAAAGGATAAGGGTGGATGAAAGGAAGGTTCAAATACGAGACCTAAAGAAAGAATCGACTTGGTATGAGAGGTGATTGTTTCATTTTTTAACGAGCTTGACACAAGAAAATAACTATTCTCAGGGCTCCAAGTTCAATCCCTAGATTTCTGTTTGATTTTTTAACGAGCTTGATACATAGAGGAAAAACTATGCTCATGAACTTTGTTTCATTTTTTAACAATCTTGCTACATAGAAGAGAAACTATGCTCCAGGCTCTGGGTTAAATCCCCAGATTTCTGTTTCATTTTTTAATGATCTTGCTACAAAGAGGAAAACCTATGCTCGTTGTTATCACATAAACTTGTCAAATCCTTTGGGGTTTTTTTTTCTATACCTAAGTTTTTATTTTTTCCTGTCTATCCTCCTTTTTCACATCAATTCTTAAGTTTTTCCGTTCCGGCTTGTAGTTCGCTCTACATCTACCCTTGATCGTTTGAGCGAACTTTTGTTCTGTGTTTTCCTACCTGATAAATCTCGGCCCTAAGCTTTCTTGTTTTATCTAAGCTGATCACTTCTCTGTTTAACTCTGTCACTAATCATTTTTTTTCCCAAGCCCTCAATCAGTCATCCAGGTAATTGTTCATATAAAACACAACCATAAGCACAAGCACAACACTTAGAGCAGGCTGGTATGGAATTAAATCAAGCAAAAGGCATTTTAACCTTTCAACGATGAAGATCCAATTAGGATTATCAATTGACGGCTCACGTTCTTTTGGAAGGTCAAAGTTGCATGAAGGTTAGCACCAGAGCGGGCCCGAAATCAAAGGTTGAGCACAGATTAAATCTAGGCCATGGATCTCTTGGGAGAGATCAACGGTGGAAAATTATCACGGGAATCGGGAGTTAGAAATGTTGTTAAAGTTTTGCGTCGAGGATCCGAACTCCCAAGACCCAAAATCAACATGAGTCATTGATATTGAAGGGGATAGGTGCCAGTTGATCCAAGTATTCAGAAAAATAAGCTTCAGGAGAATTTAAGTGAGGAATGCACGAAAGTCCCGATGTGTTGATTGATAATGTGCCGATGTGTTGATATGCCAAAGTTTCAAAACCCGATATTCATGGGAGCCATCCGAGCCAGCGGGGACAAGTGGCAATGGATTAAGAAATGTCTCAGAACTGGGTTTCAGGGGTTTTGATTTGAGCCACAAGAAAATGTCATTAATCACAAAATCACAAAATCAATCTGGGCTATCCAAACCAGAGGAGCACGTGGCTCCTGATTAGAGATTTCATGGTTTCGTGGATTGGGATTTCTGAAGTCTAAAATCCTGAAACGCCTTTGGAGATAGGCGCTAGGTCACGAACCATGGTCATGCGAAAGTAAGGTTTAGTAGAAGCATTCGACCCCCAGTCAGGTATAGAGGACTATTTCAAAGTCCAGAGGAAAAATCACATCTGTTGGTTGAGAAGCAGATCCAACCGTCGGTCAGATAAGCGATTTCGTCGATTCTGATATCGAGAAATCTGAAGGTGAGCCATATGAAAACGCTTGAAACAAAAAATTATGGGATGTCATTAGCACAGGGTCATGGCCCTGGGTTACATTGAGGAGGGGCCAGAGGAAAGGAAGCTAGCTTCCGAGCCTTGGAGAGAAGCCACATGGTCGTACCCTGATAATTTCGTCTCGGCCACTCTCAGAGGAAAAGCAGTTAATGTAAATTGAGTAGGTGGTTGAAACCTCGGCTAAATCCATAAATGGAAGGCATGGAGGTTCTAGAGCGGTCAACCTGTGGTACCCCTATGGACGGATTTCCCTACCAGAGCCATACTAATCTAATCTTGTGTTTGATAGAGGAGTGCAAGTGCTTCCTAACAGAAGAATATACAGACGTAAATATTTGATTGCTATAGCCAAGTCACACTCCTAGTGTTGGCAGGTTGTTCTGAGTATAAATACTCAGTTTTGATATTTTTTTAAAGGTCGATGGTAGAGAAAATCTCCTGTATTGTAAACTTTTAATGAAGTTGTTGGTTCTCTGGTTATGTTGTTGTAGTCTGAGATTTCTTATTTAATGACAGTTATCTTTCTTACTCCCTCTTGTTTCCCTCTGATGATGAAAGAGTTCATGATTGACTTATTCACCTTAATTATTGTGACTACATTATGATGAAAGTTTGATTATAGTGTTGTTATAATTCCTTTCAGTTTCTTTGAGATTTAAATTCAAGAAGTTCTCGTGTCTAAATATTTCCTCTTTGGGATGCTGGAAGACCTGATGTTTGTAGCATACCTCTACATTTTTCTCACCAAATCCTTCCTCCTACTCACCTTTACTACAACCTGACTGAATTTGAACCAATACCTCACCTGCTTGTGCATATCAGTCCAATTTTATGAGTTAAGATGATATTTACTTGAGACTGCACCCATTTGACCTTTTTTACAACCAAACTATGAAATACAACTATGATGGGTATTGGGCTTACCTCTTCTGCAATCCAGGGGTGACTTCTGGTGATAACATTCATGGATGAATTGAAGATTTTCTCTGGGTAGAACGACAACGAACTTATGATTCTGAAGGTGCATCAGAAATAATAACCTTTGAAGATCACGCTTGCACCTGGCGACTCCACTATCTCAACTCTGTTGTTTCAGTGTGACTGCTTCTGGGTACACTTGGTATCCCCTGGGAGAACACAACAATCAGAGTTGGTCGACAAAGACCAGACACACTCATTCTGCATATCATTTGCCTAGAGACTCCATGGTTAAATGATCGATTGGCGACTCCATTGGTTCGAAATGGAAAAAATCTTGGCTCGAAGGTTTTCTCCCTTTAATTTTTCTGTTGTTCCTAGTTTTCCTAATGTTGTCCCTAATGTGGATGAATGGGGTGATTATTTTCCTATATTTATAAGACACATAGATGACAATCCTAATGAGCATATTTGGGATTTTCATGAACTCACGCATCAGTGGGAGATACATCATGAGGATGTATTAATGAATATGTTCATGTTCTCATTATATGGGGATGCTCATGAGTGGTTTTGAACCTTTCCCCATGCTATCATCCCCTCCATGAGAGAGTTTCATGCATCTTTCAACAGACACCGTCAACATTTTTTTTCTTCCAAGTTAATTTGTCATAATTGTTGTGAAGAATATAAAGACTTTGTTCAAGGTATGATTGTTTCAAATGGAATCTTTGAGGATTAAATCTATGAGGACGAAAGTCATGAGAATGAATGATATACCTCGGAGGAGTTGATGGAGCTGGTAAAATCTCTTTCTACAATAATCAAGGGATTGGAGGAAGATTTTTCTCACTACTCTTACAAAGAAGATGCATAGGATATTTCGGTCCTTGAAGCAAAGGTTTTTGGCAGCCCTGCTTAAATGAAGAAGTGATTTCAAATACCGAAAAATAAAAAACAACTTTTGATGGATATCCCAGTGAGGACGACAAAAAGAAGAGCTCTTCCATGGTTCATGATTATAGTGATGGTGAAACTGATCCTGGGGAAATCCATGAAGGAGATAAGGAGGAGCCACATTTCTCAGCTATATTGGTTCAAAAGTTTCCCCCTTTCAATTTCTCATCCATATATGGTTATCCACATCTAGTGTTAGCTATAAACGAATGGGATTATTATCTTCCGAAATTCAGAGGAAGCAAGCATGACCATCCCGGTGAGAACTTATTAAAATTTCATGCATACATGCTTGAACATGGATTCTTTCACGAGGATGTCTAGATCAAGATGTTATGTTTTTATCTAGAAGAATATGCTCTTGGATGTTTTCTATCTCTCCCTGCTGCTAATATCCATTCTTTGAAGGATTTTCACGATGCTTTTAATTCATATTACTAGAAAATTTACTCGGCTCATCTTATTTTTTATGACTGTTGTAAGAGTTTTTCACTCCACATTCTGTAGATGATAGAGTGTTCCTCATGTGATGAGTCTGGTAAAGATCTGATTGAGGGAGAAAGTGAGGATTAAAGTGAGTATCTTGGAAATATAGATGAAAATATTTCTCTCTCTATTTGCCAAGAATAAGTCCTTCTAGATGTGATCGACGATAACGCTGGTGATGGAATAAATATGGATGCATTATTTTCCTCCCCTAGTACACCCGATGTCTCATATTTAAAAGAAGAAATGGTTGAAGAAAATAATCAAGATATCATTCTTTTCTCTTTGCAAGATAGAATATTTCTGTGCTCACCTACTGTTATCACTAAAATTTTCTCCGCAAATGGTTACAGGAATCCAACATCTCCAAACACCTATTAGTTCATCCATGGCCAAGAAAATGCATTTACAAAGGGTACAAAACTCTACAACTTGTTATAAAATTAGCATGCGCTCAGAATGCAAAGGAAGCGCACACATGTGCACTAGTTGAAAACACCGTAAAAGAGAACATGCACCCGATGCATGAATGTGGATGCAAAAATTCGTGCACACTTCAGAATGGCGCATTAATGATTCTGGTCGGCCTCCCACCCACTTTTGGTTTAGCTCCCAAGTCGATTTGACCCCCAAATCTGAGCTGAATCCGAGTCGGGGGTTGGTCAAAGACCTAGAGGTGCCCTAAAGGGCCCCTTGTCCACACTAAATACCGGTTGGATAATTCCTCAAAGATTTTCTATAAAAAGAGGCCATGGGTGCACTATATTTCCAAGAATCTATTTGTATTGTCATGCTTCCTCTATTCTCCTACAAGGAACCTCTTTCTTCATTGGAGCATATAAGCATAATTTCATTGAGCCATTCACATCACCTCTTGAGTGAATGAGCTTTGGATTTATTCACCATTTCCTTTAAGTTTGTTATTTGTAAGAAGATCTCAATCAATGGGGGTTCAATATCCCTCCCTTGGAGGAAGAGGGGACCCATAAGTCTCCCTTTCTCTTTGGTGTTTTCCCACTAATACAATCTATCCATTGGTGGCATGAATATCAATCTTTCTTTTGTTTTATTTCCCTTATGCACATTAGTTTAGTTTCTTTATTTGTTTTATATTAGTTTTTTTATTTTGTTATTGTGCTTGATGTTTCTAACTCTTGCACTCATTTCTATCCTTTCTATCTAACCCAACTGTACTTGCAAGTGTCCTTCTTTTGCTCATTTAGGTGACGAAAATAATACAACATATTGGTGACTCCACTGGGGATAGGTATCAATTTCCTCCCCATTTGGGTTGTTTGAGAACTTATTTTTGGTTTATTTAACTTGCAAGAACCATAACCGACCCAAGCCTGCCTACAAAAAGCTAAACTCAGAGATGAGATAAGAGAATTTCATCTGAAATTATCTTCCCAGCCGTGTAACAGAAAGTGTGTGGGTTTTTTAGCCCACAGTTGTGCCTTCCAAGCACGCACGCCATGAGAACTTTTTTCCTCAGTGCCTTCTGTGCACCTATATCAACATGTCATTTTCAGTTTGTGCATTGGCACCACATGCACCTCTGTCTACTCTACGACCCATGCATCTGTTCAGAAATTTAAACATTGTAAGGGTTTTTGTAATATGTTGAAGGCCCATAGCTTTATTAAACTTGATTCTATGAAAATTGTAATATGCACCACACTTAGATTCCCTCTCCACATGAAGGGTTAGTCAAAACATAGGCACTTAGGGGGTTAAAATCCATATTAATCCTCTTTTTGTTTTCATTTTTCCACATGGATGACTTGCTTTGATTAAAGTTAAGTTGGAATAATTCTATGTCACATATATAAACACTTTCATTGGGACCAAAAATTGAACGTCAATCATTGAGTATGCTCTTCTCTCGCACCATAGAGCGATCTTGAGAATCAGAAAAATGATTGAGGGAAGATTTCATCTCCCTTAAAGACAAAATCTTTAGGAGAGGACAACAACCCCCTCAAGAATCCTCTTAGTTTCTTTTTCAAACACATCTTAAATTTGTAAGGGCCCATACATGCCCACATGCTACAAAGATAGGATAGTTTTTTAATCTACTTTCTTAGATTACATCACTAGGGGAGTTTAAAGGTTTTGTAACGGGCCCATACATGCCCACATTCCCACAATCTAGGACAGTCTTTTGAATCTTTCTTAGATTAAATCACACTAGGGAGTTAAAGGATTGGTAAGGACCCATATGTCCACATGCTAGTTCTATAGGGACTTTAAAATTCCGCAAGTTTGTACCAATGACATCTAATAAATTAGGTAATCAAGACTTGTAAGGACCACGCGAAGTCCACATGCTACAAGGTGACACCTAACTTATTAAAAATTTGGCACACTTTCACTTGTTCACACAAAGTCACTACTCACTCACATAGTTTCATCTAGAATCATGGAGGTTGAAGTAAGTTTCCTCCAAAGAGATTATGAAACACCCCACCCTTTTCTTGACGAGACTAGCCACTCCCACTTAATTTAAACGAGATTGGTTCACACCCCCAGTATCTCGAACACCGACATCAATTTTTTTTCTAAAAACTCACTAAGTTTTCCTCCACAGGAGGTGCCACAAGAATTTTCTTAGTCTAGGTAGGATCTCGGGGATAGGCATCCAAATAACTCCTTGTTATCTGGTTCTCACATCTTCAAAACATTAGAAGTTTTCAAATAGGGAACTTTAAATCCTCGAAGTCAAGTGTTCCTAACACCATAAGGTAGGGAGATACCCATGAAGGCTCGAAGGCCGAGGTCTGGTTTTTCTATGCATCCCCCCTTGAGGCACCCACCTCTTGGATGGGATCCAACTCGTGACCCATTTCTGAGGCCGAAAATATAAATGTCGCACTTTGACCGAGGTACCTAATGACGAAATTTTAGGACATCTATCTAGGTGGAAATTGTGGGCTGAAATTGCATCTTGATCAGATTTTGTGTGGCTATTGGGAAATATCACCAGCTCTTTCCGGATATGCACCCTCTACCCCTCATTATAACTGATTATTTCATCCTTCACTAGTTCCTCTTTCGGTGGCTTCAGACCCCACAATTGAGTTCTATTGGAAGGTCTAGTGGTATTTGAGAGGAAGGACGTTAGGTCTTTTAGGAAACGAGCATTTATTTTCTTTTTTATCCCACGTGGAAAAAATCCCCCTATCCACATATATGCTTCTTTATCAAATGATTTATGTATGATGCTCTTGTGATTACAAAATGATTGTGAAATATATTTTGAAGGTCCAAGTAATACAAAGTATCTTGTTCATTTATTTCTCTCATCACCAGTTGCACACATTAATTTTTCTAATTAGACATCATAGGGGACCCACAGAACCCCCTCTGTTACCGACGCTTTCAAAATATCCCTCCCATTCGAGGAGGAGTTTCTAGTCTTGCAAACTCATCAACTCAAACCTCTCACACCCCCGTGAGTGATACTATCTCAAGATCATCTTTTCTTGGTTCCACTTTACTTGGGTCCACTTCACAAGGTCAACCATCCATTAGCTTTCCTTTACAAGGAAGCAAGGGGCACACTTCTTCCCAAGGAGGAAATACCACCCCACCTAACTCCCCTCACAGGTTAGGTACACAAACCACTCACACCATGGTTGGAACTAACCCTCCACCACCACTCCATATGCCATACTTAGCTTCTCTCAACATCCTAGATTTGAGTAAGCTCACAAATGATCCTATATTGCATGACCCCACATGGCCTGCAATGCCCACCAAACTACCTTCCAAAATCCCCAAGTTTGAAGGAAAGGTAGGAGACGACCCTGCCAACCATGTCATGACCTTCCACTTATGGTGCTCTTCCAAAAACATGATGAACGACTCTGTTAGATTAAGGTTATTTCAACGCACACTCACTGGCCCATCAACCAAGTGGTATGTAGATGAAACATCAGGGTCCCATGTGACTTTGAATCTTTGGCCAAAGCATTTTTGACTTTCTTTCAATTACCAATTCTCCATGAAAATGGTCTCAAACTACTCCCCGATTTAAAAGAAACCTTAGCCACACATATCGCTGACCACATTCATGAATGGCGTCAACGACATAGTTTATGCAAAGAAGAAACCACCAAGCAACAATGCCTTGATTGGTTTCTCAGATCACTTGTCTCCCTCCTCGACAAAGATGTGGCTTCCAC
The DNA here is from genome assembly GCA_010110895.2 of Picea sitchensis. NCBI lineage: Eukaryota > Viridiplantae > Streptophyta > Pinopsida > Pinales > Pinaceae > Picea > Picea sitchensis. Next base: position 5,745 of record SNQJ01S0200423.1, on the reverse strand, counting down.
CTTCCCCCAATCCAAAGAATAAGCCATCTTCAAGGCTTAACAATATGACCTCATCTATCCATAGTCAAGATACTTATACACGGTACTACCTGACCTCCCAATACCCTTACCAATCGACGAAGACAAACCTAGCATGTCTCACTCCACGAACGGATTTATTGGTACCACAAAACACCATAATCCGTACATCCAACTACCACCCATGTATGGTGCACCCCAACATCCACCAATATATGGAAAAATTCCTTATTACCCCGCTCCCCCTTACCCACATCCATACCCTATTATAACCCCTCCATCCATGAGTGGACCCACATCGACACCCATGATGTGTCCGGCTATACAACAAAGTTTTGGTACCCCCTCTACCTCAGCTTACACCCTAAGCACTAGTGACAACATCACATCTTCTTATGTAACATATGGATCATTTCTACAAAATAGTCTATACTTTCCATTTCCTAGTCCCCCCCCCCACCCATGGCTCCACCACTAGGACAACCACACGCTGGGGTTAACTTTGTTCAACCCTCTCTCGTTCAACAATTTCAAAGCTTTGAACAAATGAATATGGAAAATCTGTCCCATCAGTCGAATAATTCCAAAAAGCAAGGAGAAAACCAAAATAATAATAATCCCAGACTAGGAGGAAATAACCCCCCAAAAAAACAACCTATTGGGGGAAATCAGAATCAAGGGAATCATAACCCCCACGAAGGCAATAAAAACAAACTCCAAGGGAAGAATAGCAACAACATCTGGACAAACTTCCCTTGTTCCCTTTGTGGGGATTATGGCCATTATACTCACCACTGCCCCCAAATTGCTGACTTTAAAAGAATAAAATAATTGATGAACGAACCTCGTCCCCTAGCACCACCTGCCTCTCAAAAGGCCCCACAACAATATATGCAACAACCACCCCTGACGGTATTTCAAAACCCTATTCCACACCAAGTTGTTATGAATACCCAACATGACATACACCCTACCCCACCATAGATGGGACAGTATAAAAACCATGGACCCCCTGCAGATCGTACTATCCTCCTCACTAGCGAGGAAGAAGTTCTTCTACAGACCCGCAGTCGTCAATACAATGCACCCCTAACTCTTCTTCCACTACCTCAGAAGAAACCCTAGTCACAACTGGACCACCTTTCATGATTCCACACCCTAATACTGAAGTACCCATTCGTATTCCTCGTATCCCATTGCGATGGAATGTCAACAACCCTTAGGCTAGGGAAACACACAATTATAGTCTGGTCAATGACTTGGCACAAAATCCTGCTGCCATGTCAGTTTTAGAAGTCCTTCAAACCTTTCCTACTCAACAAAAGTCATTACTTTCTTCCATGGGGGTAGTCAACCCTGCTGATACTCGACTGATCACCTTTGATCTTGATAGTGGGGAACCTCATCTCCCCACTCTGATATAACCGTAATTTGCACCATACATGCTTACCTGGCATCAGGCCATCTCAGATCCCTTCTTTTCCAAAGCACTGTTGAACAACTCTTTAAAAAACCTCTTTTATAAGGGCCCACGTGCCCTACTCCATTAATGCACGCGTGTACACGCTAGCTGACCCAAAACAACCCGCATGTACCTACAAAAGCACGAAAAAAGGAAAGTTTCCAACTAAACACACAACTTTGGGTGAGTTAAATTAAACTCTCGGCCATGCATTGCCAAGGGTTCGTCCAAATACCTAGCTTCTTCTAGCCTATAAAAGAAGGGTTAGGGGTCCCATTTGGAGGAGGAGAATAAGAGTAAAGAAACTCTACCCAATTGCACATTCCCATTGTCCCAAACCTTTATCCATCCTTGTGCAAAGAGAGATACAAGGAAAAGAAGTTGGAGGACATTTGAAGAGGAGCCCAGGATCAGGTTCGTAGAGCAGTGGTCGATCTTGACATTGTAAGTTGATTCATTAAAGTTAATAATAAAGAAATTATTTTCCCGTCCCACTATATGAGTTTTTCATAGTTTAGCGAATATATATTTTAATCTCTAACCCATTAATCTGTAGAACAAATGCATGTAGAGTTTTTTGTTTGTTTTGTATGTAGATCAGTCTTGAGAGGATAGATGCCAACAAGCGATTAAGCGTGAAGAAGGATCGACATCGAATGTCTGGAACAAGGTATGTTCGTTTAAACCATGTATTTGTTTAAAAGAAATGGGGATTAGGTTTGGGACGAAGGTAGAAAGTAGGATTCTTTCGGTCTTATCTGCATGCATAATATAACCCTAAATGCTAGTCCATAGGGGGATTTCCCACCACAACAGAATTGGCGACCATACTAGGGAAGTCTCTAGGGTTCCTGGGAATATTTTTGGGTATTTTTCAAAGACTGGTTTTCTTTCCTATTCTTTGAAGTTTCTGCAAAGTCTGAGCTGACAAAGATTCTGGTCTTCTATATCAGCTATCTCTATTTCTTTGCTCGACTGTAATTTTTTTCGAGACCCACAGAGGTACACGCGACCTGCATAAGGTCTGCACGCGTGTACTTGCACCCTACTTTCTTACAGCCCGCGTGTAAACGCTAGCTGAAGAAGTAACAATAGTGTGTATGACTCTAGAAACTTTTTGAGGCAGTCATCTTCTTCCCTATTAGAATCAGTCATTCTCAGGGGTTTTCTGGAACTCTTTCTAGTCTTGGTTGTTTGTATTCTGTAGCTTAGGGTTCATCTCAGATTGGTTTGTTTTACAAATTTTTTCCTTACATTGTTTTCTTTTTTCTGTTAAAGAAAGTGTCTAAGCCTTCAAGAGATCCTGGTTTTCAATATCAGTGGTCTCTTCCTGGTTTGGATTGTCTATTTTTATTTGTTTTAGAGTTTTAGAGATACACGCGGCCTATATAAGGCCAACACGCATGTACACGCCCTCTGGCTCTACACAGCTCATGTGCACATGCTTGTTGTTGAATTGTCAGTAGTGTGATTATGCAGGATAGTTTTTGTTGAGGGTGAGGCAGTCATCCTTTCCCTTGACAAGAGTTATACCTCTCAGGTTTTTGAATCTCTATCCTAGCAGTTAGTATCTTAGGGTTGATCTCATCCATAGCTTTCTTTTTTCATTTAAAAGTTTTCATCAAAATTTTCTTTAGGGATTTTAGACAAGTGTGAGAGTCCTTTTTTAAGTTGCTAGGGTGTGATTTCTTGAAGTGATTCTTTGCGATCTGCGATTAGGCCAGAATTTTTTCTTGGTTTTTGACATGTTGATATTTTTCCTTTTTGCTTTGTGAGCATTCAAATAAAATAAAAAAATCTTTCATTTTCTTGTTAACCAGGGAAAAGTCTTTTCCTTCATAAGTTCTTTATAGTTTTCTTAGATCATAAGTAGCTCGTAGTCGAGTGAAATCCTTCTTTAAAGTTTGTTGATTCAAAAGATCTTTGAAATTAATATATATATATATATATATTTTGAAAAGTTGCTGAAAATTTGCGTTAAGTGAAGGTTTTTGTTTCCAGCTTTCTGTTCATTTTTACTTTCATCTTTAAAACATCACTAGTTTACTTTCACACCCTTTGACATAATACAAGCCATAAAATTAATGCTAAATCTAAAATTCATTAGAATTTTATGTTTGTAGGGTTAACCAACTAGTTCAGGATTAGGGCCTTGGATTAGGTTGGAGAGGAAACTCTTCAAGGACATTAAAATCAAACATAGTGGAGGATCACAAGCTCCGTCGGTCATGAAGGCTTCTTGGCCTGCCGCCGGTTACACTGGAGCTACCCCCACCACCACTAAGGAGAAAGCTAGACCAACAAGGGTCTTTTGAAGCGACCGGGTCACAAGAAATTGTGCCCGACCAAAATCTGGAGGAATCGACTATTTTAGACCTTGGAGTGAAAGATTCTGGTCTAGTTGAAACCTCCACCATTGATCTTACGACACCCACCATCGTACCAGTTCATCCTTATGAGTGCCAGACAGTGTCACACACAACAATGGAAACAAATGTTGTTCTTCCTTCTAGGAATTCTTCAATTCCCACTACGGTTGTCACCACATGAGAGTTTCCACCTCCTAACCCACCGTCACTGGTCCAAGTCATTATGGTCTCGACTGCCTCTACATCGAACACTGGTCCGATCCCATCTCTGGCGGTGGCCACAACCCCTTTCACACCAAGTGCGACAGGCCCTCCGTTCTCATACGGGATGCCTAGTTCAGGTACAAGTCCTTTACTTTCCTACTCACTTCAAAAAATTCAAGTCTAGGGGAAAGGACCTCTAATTCTCCTCTGCAAGGACACATGGGGGGCACTCCTTCTCCTTTTAATCCTTTCCCTTATGAGGGAGGTCATATACCTCCTTCGTCCCCTTCGCTCGGTGTTGTAGGAAAATCTCCCTGCGGACAGGTAGATCTCCTCAAAGAGCTAGACTCTTAACTCTAAGACAGAAATTGCTTATCATGGTCACTGACTTCCTTTTAGGTCTACACAAACTAGTGAATGAAGAGGAAGGAGGAAAGACGTACCTTTTACCGATGTTTGTCCCTGCACGCTTCGAGTTGAGCTCCAATCTTTCGCTCCTCGATGGATCCTGTAGACAAACAAAGTATGACCACTTCCTACTCTATCAAGATTAGTCTGAAATAGATCTATCTACTAAAGACAAAAATTCATGTGAGATTGAACACGAATAAGAAAGAAACAGGCCAAGCAAATTATATTAATGAGGACAAAACATTACTTACAGTCGTAGATGGATTGCAACAGTTTCATCAAGTTCTCCTTGCCTAACCCTTGCTCAAAAGCTACATGGTCTGAATGACGATAGATTCGCTGATTAGCCTCCACTTCACTGTGTATCACTTATGAGATCATAAGTTTGGTATGATTCTCCACCTAGATCCCCTTTCACCATGAGAAATCTTGCTTATATAGCCTTGGAGAGGCTCAACAACTTGAGATATCTTTGGGGTGAGTTGAGGATTTTCCTCCTTCAGTTAGGGATCTGCCCTAAGATCATGGCTTGATTGAGGATTTGAATCCAACTTCCTTCTAAGAGTGAAAATATCGTTCCCCCATTCTTCTCAACAAATCAACTACTGCCCAGAATAGGCAGCGCTCCCTCAAAAGGACCATCAGAGCACTGTAGCGCTCCCTAGTAGGATTTAGGGGGGCGTCAACACTCCCAAAAGAAATAGCACTCCTCCAAAAGGGTTGTTCAGTGTTATAACGCTCCTTGATAGCTTATAGGGGGGCGCCAGAACTCCTGAGAGAGGTATAGGGGAGCGCTCCCCTCCAAAAACTCAGTTTTTTGGGTGCTTTCAGATGGCAAGAGTTTCATAAGCCTGTTGACTCATTTCTCTTCTTCCAAATCAAATGTTTGAGGTGTTTCAAGTGTCCTTCTCATGTCATTATAGGAATGACATAGGCATCATGGAAGTATGCTTTCTTTGACACTTGTGACACTTGTGAGAAAAATGCGACACTTATAATAACGACACTTGCGACACTATCGAAGTGAGTAATTTCGATGTGTAATAGATTTCCCCCCAAAGTATGAAGTTAGAAGATCAGAACTGATAACTGAAATGCTTTGTATACTTTCAAGCAAGGGTATAGATGCAGATAACCTGACATAAGCTGCACACAAACATCCAACAAATATTATGACATGTTTCAAACCCAAGGTAGGCATACCTATGCTTGGGTGATAAATACTTGCAAGGTATGTCCACCATAAAATACACTGTGGATCCATAATTGTATTGATAAAAA
>SNQJ01S0200422.1:0-17009 GCA_010110895.2 Picea sitchensis | reverse complement strand
TGTCACGAGTCATAGAAAATATGGAAAACAATTGCCATTTACCTTCTTTTCGATCCAAAGATAACTTATTTCCATAAGTACAAGTATCTAAGGCCCTAGAGGAATTTATTATCACCCATAGGAAAGACATTAGATCTCTCTTTAAGTTTAATGAAGCAATGATCTAGAGGCTTATTGAAACCCCCACTAAGGAAGTAACATTAATCAAGTCCTTATTGCCTAAGTTGGAGAATTTTGAGAAAATAATAAATCAGAGCATTACATGATGCAAAACACACTTTAAGCAGTGTAGTTTTCCCTAGGGAGACCTTCTCAATCAAACTTTTTAGGCATGGACAACTTATGTAAGAAAATTGGGAAAATAAAGAGAATGAGCTTCATCGAGCCAACTTGAACATTTTCCTAGAGGATGGGATTCAAATAGCCAAGGGGGTGATATAAACAAGTAAGAGGAATTAAACCATATGGGAGAAAATAAGTTTTTATTTAGGAAAAAATTAAAAAATTGAATCATTGGATTTATCTTTAGTTGATGTAAATAGATGTTAGGAATCTTAAAAATTTAACATTCTTGTTCTCATTAATAAAAAAGGAAAGAGAAAATGTAAAGTCTTTATAAAAATGTTTGACAAAAATATTACAACTAACAACAAAATGATAATACAAATTTTAACCTAGCTTTTAATAAAAAAGAAAGGAAGTCCCATGTAAGGAGATTGTTAAAATCATCCTCTCCTCCCAAAACTATAAAATTAAAAGAATGGAAATGCATGTGGAACAATAGAAGTTTAAGTCTACTGTTCATCTTAGAATGGTTGGATATATTACAAATACAAAATTCCTTCCTTTATTAAGATCTTTGTATTTCTTTAAGAATTACCCCCTACTCCATTTCAAACCACAAGATAATTCTTCTAAGCATTGGTTATTCAAGGACATTGGGATCCATTTCAAGTAGATTTAAACCTTCTTATGTTTAAATTAGATTGTTTTATGAAGTTAGTGATTTTTAACTGCTAGCATACTCCAACTTGTATGGCTCAATAACATATATGAGACAAAAATATATATAATGTAAGAAAAATAAATGGCAAAGAGAAAGATCATTAGACACTAAAATCTGGGAGCTTATGGATCCAATAAAGGAATTTCAATAAAAATATTTCCACATTAAAATAAAAAAGGAAAATTTAAATTCAATAAAAAAAATCACCTCAGGTGAGGAATCCAAGATTTTGGATTTTTAAGATTTAAACAATGTAGCCTAGTTCTTTACAAACTATCTCTTCTTAGAAGCCTCCACAAAGAAGGGGGGTGGGGGAACATCTGCAAGCTCTTCATAGAAGAAAACGTTCACCTATGAACCTAGACACATCCCCATCCCTAGACAACTTCTCTACAATTTTTTGCTAAACAAACATGGAAAGTTATTATAGATGACCTCACAAAATTTAGTAAATAATATACGAAAAGGGGAAAGATACAAGATTAAATAAACTCCACATTCTTATCTCTCATACCCAAAGAGAAAAATTCCTCTAACTTTGGTGGGATTATTCAATATCTCTTTAAAGCGTATCTTACAATATATACTAAAAAATAATTACCAAAAGATTAAAAATAACCATATCCAAGCTATTCTCTAAAGAAGATGGGGTTTTTCTAGTTCTTTTCATTTAGAAAATACAATTATGATCACATCACAACATACTTTCCAAGAAATAGAGATCTGGTTATAAATCTAGATATGGAAAAAGCCTTTGGTTGGGTTAACCATGTATTCCTTTTGAAATTTCTAACAGAAAATGGGTACATTGAAAATTTAGTCTTGAGGATCTATGCATTCATAAGAAGCCCATGGGTGGACCCTTTAATCAATGGAAGACTTGTTAAATTCTTCTTAGTATCTCAGGATCTTAAGTGAGGGTGTTATCACTCTCAGTTTGGTCACCTACGAAATTTAATTGGCTTTTAATTGGATACATCACAAAGCATTAGTAACACAACTTAATACACTTGGAAGCATTGTTTACTGGCCAATTACATCCTCTATTCACCCTATTCGAAAATGTTATCAATCAAAGCAAGGTTCATTCAAGGTTTATGATTAAACTGGTGTGATGGCACATGATTGGTATCATTAACACTTGTGCAATTCCTATAATTCCATTAAATAGAGAATTATGTCACCCATAAATGCACAAGGACACCTAAAAACAATTGTTCATTGAATGCATGTCTAATTAAGACTCCCATCACATCAATATTTGTGCATATGGCCCTCCTTTTGGTTAGATCAAGCACATGGGAGCCCATGCTGAAGTTTGGGCATTCCCACTTGAACCAACTCTCATACAATCTCAACTTCAATAAATAAATAAGAAGTCGTGACTATGGATTTCATAAGAACCAGAATGTAAGCTTATGTTAGAGGAATTAAACCAAAGAGTAGGAAGATTAAGTCTTGACTCTTCTTCTCACTTAATCTAATGTTTACTTACTTTCATGCTGCACATTTTTTCCTTCAAAGTATCTGCACACTGTATGAAGTGACTCATGTATATTATCAAAGATTGAGAGATCCCATTGGAGGTTTAAAGAACCCTCCCATGGAGAAGATTGAACCATGCATGTTGCAAGYTTCTTGATGGAGGATACATTTCATGGTGTTTTTCYTTTYGTTTGGATAATAATGAAGTTCTTCTCTTTCTCCCAAAAAATATTTTTAAATGTTGATTAAATCATTGAAAATCACTCTTTTGATGCTTCCATAGTTGTTATACATGCTAAGARATAAATAACTTGTTTACGTTGTTCATTTATCCCTTTTGTCTACTCTTAGTTTTAACAATTGGCAATGATAGGTTTTTGGTATCCACGTGCACGAAAACCCCATTTATAGAGGGTGCACCCCCTCTCCATACATTTTTGAAGGAGCCTTAACGAAGCTTGAAGTAGTTAACTTCTTCTTCGGATAAAAATATTTAGGGAAAAAATGGAAGTTATACACTCTTAAGTCAAAGATGACACCTTACTTTTAAGTTGAGCTTCAATCTAAATAAAAATAAGGTTCAATCAGTGGGGCAAAACTAAAATTCTATTCAATACCAAGAATCCCACTGTCATGGGGAAAACTAGAGGCAAGTCAATAGAACCCAATTCTTAACAAAAATTAGAAGAAAATTAAAGCATGGAAATCCTAATGGCTTATCCTCCATGACAAGACCCCTTTGATTGCATCAAGTATCAACTATGCTCTTAACATATCTTCTTTCATATTTTTCATTATTTGTTTGAGAACTAGCTTGATTCTTCTTTCTGAACACTCTACCATGAGGTTGTTGCTTATCCAATTCTGTCACCCAAAGCCTTCTATTCTTAAAACTTCTTTCTTTTGTGGAACATCCAAATTTTTTGAGCACTCTACGTATGAGTGACCTTATTCTACCATGGGCCATACTTAACGAGTCTCAACATAACCCATCTCTAAATTTTATATCGTGTACTCCTATAGATGGGTTTGAGGTTTGGACCTCTTCAACATAGATTTCCTTCATATATTTTACCCAAATTAATTCAGCTAGAACTTTGGCAAATTACACCTTTTGGTAGTTCTCTCAACAATAAACACCATCCATCATATATCACTTAATACTTTTATCAAATATTGAGTCTTTAATTTTTCATAGTTCATTCTTTACAAGATTTTAACCCTCATCAACATGTTGATAGAATGTGTTAGCACTAGAAGTCACCCTCTGATTGCAGAGAGGGTAAGCCTAGTACACATCAAATTTTTATGTCACAGGTTGGTTTTAAAGAGGTCAAATGGGCACAGACTCAAGATGATATCCTTTTAACTTAGGAAACCAGACTGGTATGCACATGCAGGTAAGGTCTTGATTAACTTCAGTCAGTAAGTTGGAGTAAGGGTGAATAGAGGGAATACTTTGGTTAGGAGAGTGTAGAGGTCTATTGTAGACATGAGGTCTTCCAACAGCCTAAGGAGGAAAAGCTTCAAATACAAGATCCTCTTGGATTCAAAACAGTCGAAAACTGAAAGAACGTAAATAAAAACACTGCAATCAAACATACATTACAATACAGTCAAAACAATCCATGTGAATCCTTCAATCATGGAAGCTTCAGTATCAAAGGCAAATATGATGAAAACGAAGCTGACTTTCATTAAACAATAAGTCTYAGATCCAAATACATAACCAGAGAACCAAAAGCTTCATCAAAAGTTTACAATATGGGAGCACTGCTCAACCATCCACCTTAAAAAAATACTAAAACTACCTATATATACTAAAAATTGTTGCAACCATCGGGAGCGTGATCAGACCTCTGCATTTAAAGCTTTCACTCAGTGCCTTATCTGTCAGACTGTGCAAGCCTTCTCAGGTCAGTCGCGAGCTTGCCTCAGTTATGTGTTTTGCAGGAAAATCCATCCAGAAGGAAAGTTTGGATTGTCAATCTGCAGTCACAGTCGTCTTCAGCCTGTTTTCCATTTATGGGGTGAGGCAAGGTTTCAACCACCTCCCCCATTTCCATTAAATATCTTCATCGGGATCGGGACGAGGCGTGACACCCATGAATGTTCCAAGTGGTTCCCACGATTTCTTTGAGTCAATCCCGGCGCCTCGAGGCCATGCAAATCTTCTTTTGTGATGAATACAAGCGTTGTAGGTGCTAAGATTCTTTGTGGACCTGCCCTTCACTGATATGACCTCCGGCTGTGACCAAGCGCTTACCCAAAATGTGTTTCACGACTTCGCGTTTCGGGTGCTTCATTGTGAGCCACTCTCAACTCTCCCAATTTCTGAACTCGCGAACTGGAGCCTAGAGAGCGCTATCTCCCTTCTTATGGACCCCTCCAATATGACCACCACTACGACCTAGGGCTTATCTTCAAGGCGCTTCAGGATTTTCACTTTCAGGATTTTGAAAGATAGCTCCCTTCAAAAATTTTGAATTGAAAAACGGTGACTCTGCTAATCTGACACCATGTGTAATTATGAATGAACGGTCCAGATCGATTTCAAGCTTTTGGTCATCGGGGATTTGGCACCTTCCTCACTTTGAAATTCCCGAAATGGCTTTCTCTGTAGTTCGAATCTGGCCCCACGCATCCCTCTAGATTGGATGGCTTACGCTAATTTTGGGTTTCGGGAATCCAGACCTTTGACGATTAACTTTAACATTATTTCAAAATACCGATTGCTTCGATAATTTTCCACCGTTGATCTCTCCCAATGAGATCTATGGCCCAAATTTAATCTTTGCTCGACCATTGATTTCAGACCTAGAATGAGTCGCTCTGAGTGTTGTGATTTGTGCTCATGGTTACGGCCTACGGCCGTTGACAACTTTGTGTGATAACATTTGGCTCCACAGGGGATGGCATGCTCCCTGCAAGCTGCCAAGAACAAGTAGTTCTAGTGCCTTAGCTGTTGGATTATGGAGTCTGGCTCAAAACATTTCGCTGAAGGCTGACATGTACACTATTATAACTATAAAAGGAAAACAAACACACATGCTCCAGAAGGAGCTTATTTATGTACAATCCTATACTAACTGATCTTTACAAAGTGTTAGGTGAAAGCAAACTTCCACCATAGCCACCCAGACTGTCCGGTGATAAATTTATTATCTTTACCGCAACTGATCCTCAAAAATCTAGGGAAGTATGAAAATAGCATGACAACATGGCTTGGAATGATGCCCATACCCCCAAATGATGATAAGATGAATAATCTTGCAGTCTCCAATGCTTTTTGAAAACACAGCTCCATATATGACCCCACAGGGTCACAAAATTTACAATCAGGGGAGCTCAACTGGTAAGAAATTACCTCATGTTCTTCATTGTTTCTCATTCGTTGTTTGATGCTCTCAGAGTGTACAGGTGGGTGGAGAACTAATGCAGGCTGGTCAATCCCAGGTGATATTTGCTTGTTTACAGGCTCTGGACAAGAGATAAACTACACATTTAGCTCCTCCTTTTCATGATGCTCTGTGTCTTCTATAGGTCCAGGATGGTTGATTTCCACCCAATGCCTTTCCTCAATGGATAAAGGAAAAGGCTTTATAGTGTGGTCTTGGAAATATTTCATATCCATATCAGAATCTGATTCATAGTTTTCATACACAGGCTTTCTTCTCCCCAAGTCAACAAAATGTAAGGTACGAATATGCTCATTTACAGGCTCGGGACAAGAGGTAGACTGCACATTTAGCTCTTCCATTTCTCCTTCATGACTCTCCCAAGGATTCGATTCATAATCATCATAAATAGGAACCAAGGAAAATCTTTTCTCTTCGTTATCTTCGCTACTTCCTTGTTGTTGTTCGAGATCTGATTCATACTCAATATCTTCATGCTCGGAATCTGAAACATATTGATAGTCTTCTTGCTTATGAACATGCAAATTTTCAATATATGCTTGCATATGAACTCCCTTGCTAGCCCTGATGTTCTCTTCGATCTCTTGAGCATCTTCAAACATGTGTCTTAACGATGAATATTTCCTCGCTCTCAGGAGCAGGACTAGTTCTGGATGTTGAGCCATGACATAGTATACCATGGAAACAGTCTCCGTGGGTCTGATCTCCATAGGCATACTATGACAAACACTGTAAAACCTCTTATTGAAGACAACCAAGGATTTCTCTTCCCCTCTCCTCAAGGCATTAAACTCAAACCAGTATTGATCAAGGGACTTGTTCTCACCCCAACACTTTAAAAATGCATGGCATAGCTCGGTCCAAGAGCCAATAGAACCGACTTCCAGACCTCTAAACCACACAACAAAATCTCCATACACAAATTGTGAGAACAACCTCATGGAAACATCATCATGAACAATCTCATATTGATCGACAAAGCTCTCAAAGGCCTCCAAATGCCTCTTAGCTGTAATATGATCCTCTCTAGAAAACCGAGGAAGATACTCAAAGGAATAACGAGGATAAGGACGAAGGCCATGTGGCAGCCTTAAATGTTTAAACGACTTATTTCTGATTTTAATTTGAAAAGCAGCGGGCTTATCATGAGGATTAACAATTTGATGGTAAGGCTCAGCACGAATAATGGAGGGTAATGAGATTTGAGAAGACTATGAATTATTTTCAACCTCCTCGGGGCTACAAGGGTGATCAATTTCAAGAGGATATGCAATACAGATCTCACTTTCATGAATAGGCATAGGTGAAGGCACAAGATCGATATCCACAACACAAGAAGAGGGCATGTTTTCTTCTTCCAAGGATGGATAAATGAAGGAAGGCCTATTATCATCTGAATAGACAAAGCAGAGGATAATACTCTTTATATGTGAAGGGAAAGAGAGAAATGAGATGATAAACAAGAACAATATTTCATGAATAAATCTCATAAACCGATACCCGGTCTTCCCCTTCAGTATGGTCATCTTTCTATCAATAGGATCCTCCCCAGTGGAGTCTTCGATAATGTAGTCACCAAGTGCAAGTTGCAATCTTCAATGGTTCTGATGTCTGATGCACCTTCAGAATCATAAGATTTTTGTCGTTCTATCCAGGGAAAAGACTTCAACTCGTTCCTCGACAACGGTGCCAGAAATGTTAGCACTAGAAGTCACCCTCCAATTGCTTTTAAAGAGGTAAAATGGGCGCAGACTCAAGATGATATCGTTTTAACTCAGAAAACTGGACTGGTATGCACATGCAGGTGAGTTCTTGATTAACTTTAGTCAGTAACTTGGAGTAAGGGTGAATAGAGGGAATAATTTGGTTAGGAGAGTGTAGAGGTATGCCGTAGACATCAGATCTTCCAACAACCTAAGGAGGTAAAGCTTCAAATACAAGATCCTCTTGGATTCAAAACTTTAGGAAACTGAAAGAACGTAAATAACAACACTGCAATCAAACATACATTACAATATAGTCAAAACAATCCATGTGAATCCTTCAATCATGGATGATTCAGTATCAGAGACAAATATGATGAAAAAGAAGTTGAATTTCATTAAACAAGAAGTCTCGGATCCAAATACATAACCAAATAACTAGAAGCTCCATCAAAAGTTTACAATACGAGAGAACTACTCAACCATCCACCTTAACAAAATACTAAAACTACCTATATATACTCAAAAATGTTGCAACCACCACGAGCATAATCGAACCTCTACATTTAAAGCTTTCAGTTGGTGCCTGCTCTGTCAGACTGTGCAGGCCTTCTCATGTCAGACGCGAGCTTGCCTCAGTTATGTGTTTTTCAGGAAAATCCATCCAAAAGGAAACTTTGGATTTCCAATCTGTACTCACGGTCGTCTTCAACGTGTTTTCCATTTATGGGGTGAGGCGAGGTTCAACCACCTCCCCCATTTCCATTAACTATCTTCATTGAGATCGGGATGATGCTTGACACCCATGAATGTTCCAGGCGATGCCCATGACTTCTTCTAGTCAATCCAGGCGCCTCAAGGCCATGAAAATATTCTTCTGTGACCAATATGAGCGTTGTAGGTGCTAAGCTTCTTTTTGGACCCGCCCTTCACTGATATGAACTCCGACTGTGACCAAGCGCTTACCCAAAATGTGTTTCGCGACTTCACGTTTCGGGTGCTTCGTTGTGAGCCACTCCCGACTCTCCCAATTTCCGAACTCGTGAACTGGAGCCTAGAGAGTGCTAGCTCCCTTCCTATGGACCCCTCCGATATGACCACCACTACAACCTGGGGCCTATCTTCAAGGCGCTTTGGTATTTTTGCTTTCAGGGATTTTCAAAGATAACTCCCTTCAAAACTTATGATTCGCGAAACTGTGAATCTGTTGATCTGATGCCACGTGCACTTGTGAATGAATGATCCAGATCTATTTTGAGCTTTCGGCCATTGGGGATTTGGCGCCTTCCTCACTTCGAAATTCCTAAAATGGATTTCTCTACAGTTCGGATCTGGCGCCACACGTCCCTCTGGATCAGATGGCTTACGCTAATTTCAGGTTTCGGGACTTCGGACCTTTGACGATTAACTTTAACATTATTTCGAAATACTGATTCCCTCGATAATTTTCCCTAGTTGATCTCTCCCAATGCGATCTACAGCCCAGATTTAATCTTTTCTCGACCATTGATTTCGGGCTTGGAATGAGTCGCTCTGAGTGTTGTGATTTGCACTCATGGCTGCGGCCTATGGCCCTTAACAACTTTATGTGATAACATAATGATTTCGTCCTGCAATAACTTATAGAGTGAAAGTCTTTCAACAGTTTGTGTCTATAGCATTCGAGTTCATGATTTACATAGAACAAAAATTTCTAACAACAATTACAACATGATTTGATAATTTTTTACCTCATTTCGAAATATGGTGTTGTAGGTATCCCCACTTTTTTAAGGTGTTTTTTCAATTTTTTTAATGATAAAGTTTTTTGGGGTTTAAATGTAGTGTTTTTCTTCTTCTTCTAATTGCTACTCATAATGTGTGATATCATTTTCTCTATTATTTAAATTATGTGGTTTGTGACATTTTGATAATGTTTTATAAACTTTTTTTTCAAAGGTACAATTTAATTTAAATAAATATTTATAATTCATTTATGATTGCATATATTTAAAATAGTTATAATATTTTTAATATATTTTTAACTTTACTTCAATGCATCTGAGTAATATAGAAAAAAAATGTTCATGTTTATCTCTTATGTAATAGTTTAATACCATTTGAAGCTATATGATTGGAAGTAAGAGCTCTATGCGCTTTCTCTTCCTGCAAACCTTAATTGTGTCGGCACCTACTAGCCCACAAAGGATGGACACAACATCTAGAGTTGGGTTGGAACCCCCTCCAGACAAAGAAGCAATGTCCTTTAACACCTGGGTAGTTTCCTCGACCGTGACCTCGAAAGGACAACCATCCATATTTGTGAAACAAATTGAGAAAATCCTGGAAATTATCATCCATGGAACAAAATGACATCAAATGGTTAGGGAAATGATTGAGAGAGGGATTATTAAAAAATTTACTGGAATGTGGTCATTCCCAAGGGAAATGGATAATTGGGATTAGCCGAATTGGCAAGTACTTATTAAGGGTCAACTAACACACTACTTCTGCAGTTGGGGATACTATGACTTTTTTTTTCAAACCAGTGGAGACAGGGACCTGATTTTTAGAATAACAAATTATTTCATGAGGATCTCAGGCATGCACCTAAATAGGTGATCTTCTTATTTCAACCCAGAAAATGACATATCTTTTGCAATTCCAGTATTGGTGTGGCTCCCCCATCTTCCTTTTCACTGCCGGAACAATGAAACCCTAAAATTCACAAGAAACACCCTTCATAGATATATAGACAGAGCTTATCCAAAAGAATGAATGTTATCCTGTGAAAGAATATGTGTTGAAGCATATTTAGAGAAAGGGCTCCTAGAAGCAATTCTTTTAATCCTAGATAACTCAGAACATAAACAACCATTGGACTATGAGAAGATTCCTTTCAAAATAAAATCCTGCCGTGAATATTGTCACTTTGCAAATAATTGCAAGAAGGTGACTATTTTGACACCCCACTATAGGAAAAAAAGGATCAATGATAATTGTAAGAAGAAAGTCGATCTCTAAACAATCGACCCTAGAAAACACCTTAAAAAAACTCCTCCTTTAGTAGGTCAAGGGGAAGGCTTAGGATCACAAGGATAAAATTAACTTAAACAACAACTGCAACAAAAATTGATTCTAGTCAATTCAACTCATCAAGGAAAGTCAACAAAATATCCAAACAAAAATCTGCCAAAGGTAAACAAATAAAAATTGCTCCTTCAAGAGGACTCATAAGTAATATAGGAGAGGAAAGAAATGGGACCCACAAATCCCATCAAATTGGAGCCCATAATATTAGAATTTCCTAAGGCAAACACTCCATACTAGTAGAATGAAAAAACACACTCTCTGATTTCGTGACAGAGATAAACTAGAGATAAACTAGACATTTAGCTCCTCCTTTTCATGATGTTCTGTGTCTTCTGCAGGTCCATGATGGTTGATTTCCACTCAATGCCTTAACTCAATGGATAAAGGAAAAGGCTTTATAGTGTGGTCTTGGAAATCTTTCATATCCATATCAGAATYTGATTCATAGTTGTCATACACAGGCTTGCTTCTCTCCAAGTCAACAAAATGTAAGGTACGGATCTGCTCATTTATAGGCTCGGGACAAGAGGTAGACTGCACATTTAGCTCTTCCATTTCTCCTTCATGGCTCTCCCAAGGATCCGATTCATAATCATCATAAATAGGAACCAAGGAAAATCTCTGCTCTTCGTTATCTTCGCTACTTCCTTGTTGTTGTTCGAGATCTTATTCATCCTCAATATCTTCATGCTCGGAATCTGAAACATACCGATAGTCTTCTTTCTTATGAACATGAAAATTTTCAAGATATGCTTGCATATGAACCCCCTTGCTAGCCCCAATGTTCTCTTTGACCTCTTGAGCATCTTCAAACATGTGTCTTAACGATGAATATTTCCTCGCTCTCAGGAGCAGGACCAGCTCTGGATGTTGAGCCATGACATAGTACACCATGGAAATAGTCTCTGTGGGTCTGATCTTCATAGGCATACTATGATAAACACTGTAAAACCTCTTATTGAATACAACCAAGGCTTTCTCTTCCCCTCTCCTCAAGGCATTAAACTCATACCAGTATTGATCAAGGGACTTGTTCTCACCCCAACACTTTAAAAATGCATGGCATAGCTCGGTCCAGGAGCCAATAGAACCGACTTCCAGACCTCTAAACCACACAACAAAATATCCATACACAGATTGTGAGAACAACCTCATGGAAACATCATCATGAACAATCTCATATTGATCGACAAATCTCTCAAAGGCCTCCAAATGCCTCTTAATCGTAATATGATCCTCTCTAGAAAACCGAGGAAGATACTCAAAGGAATAACGAGGATAAGGACGAAGGCCATGTGGCAGCCTTAAATGTTTAAACGACTTATTTCTGATTTTAATTTGAAAAGCAGTGGGCTTATCATGAGGATTAACGAGTTGATGGTAAGGCTCAGCAGGAATATCGGAGGGTAACGAGATTTGAGAAGACTATGAATTATTTTCAACCTCCTCAGGGCTACAAGGGTGATCAATTTCAAGAGGATATGCAATACAGATCTCACTTTCATGAATAGTTAGAGGTGAAGGCACGGTATCGATATCCACAACATAAGAAGAGGGCATGTTTTTGTCTTCTAAGGATGGATAAATGAAGGAAGGCCTATTATAATCTGAATAGACAAAGCAGAGGATAATCCTCTTTATATGTGAAGGGAAAGAAAGAAATGAGCTGATAAACAAGAAAAAGATTTCATGAATAAATCTCATAAACCGATACCTGGTCTTCCCCTTCCGTATGGTCATCTTTCTGTCAACAGGATCCTCCCCAGTGGAGTCTTCGATAGTGTAGTCGCTAGGTGCAATTTGCAATCTTCAATGGTTCTGATGTCTGATGCACCTTCAGAATTATAAGATTTTTGTCGTTCTATCCCAGGGAAAAGTCTTCAATTCGTTCCCCGACAACAAGGCCAAAAATGTTAGCACTAGAAGTCCCCCTCCGATTGCAGAGAGGGTAAGCCCAATACCCATCAGAGTTTTATGTCACGGGTTGGTTTTAAAGAGGTAAAATGGGCGCAGACTCAAGATGATATCGTTTTAACTCAGAAAACTGGACTGGTATGCACATGCAGGTGAGTTCTTGATTAACTTTAGTCAGTAAGTTGGAGTAAGGGTGAATAGAGGGAATAATAAAAGATTAGATGCGAGGAATAATTTGGTTGGAGAGTGTAGAGGTATGTCGTGAACATAAGGTCTTCCAGCCCGGCCTAAGAGTAAGCTAAATACAAGATCCTCTTGGATTCAAAACTACAGGAAACTGAAGAACGTAAATAAAAAACACTGAAATCAAGCTCAGCGTACAATAGGTCGGCAATCCATGAATCCTTCAATGTAGGGCTTGGGTATCAGAAGCAAATGATGAAAAAGAGTTGAATTTCATTAAACAAGAAGTCTTGGATCCAAATACATAACCAAAGAACTAGAAGCTTCATCAAAGTTCTGTTCACGGGAGCCTAGCTCAACCATCCCACCTTAACAAAATACTAAAATTGCCTATATATACTAAAAAAATTTGCGGCACTGCTGAGCATAAATCAGACCTCTTGCGGCTGCTTTGGTTGGTTCCTTCTACATCAGCTGTCTTGAGACCTTCTCATGCTCCCAGGTCGAGCTTACTTGCCTCAGGTTATCGTGTTTTCTTGAGGAAAATCCATCCGGAAAGGAAACTTTGGATTGCCCGATCTGCTCACGATTGGTCTTCAACTTTGTTGTTTTCCATTTATGGGGTAAAGTGAGGGTTTCGACACCTCCCATTTCAAGTAACTATCTTCCTTCGAGATGGGGCCGAGGGTGACAATCATGAATGTTCTAGGCGGTGCCAATGACTTCTTCTAGTCAATCCAGGTGCCTCAAGGCCATGAAAATATTCTTCTATGACCAATATGGCGGTTAGCAGGTGCTAAGCTTCTTTTGGACCCTCCCTTCAGCATTATGGAACTTCCGTGTGACAAACGCACCCGAAAGGTGTTTATGACTTCCGTTTGGGTGCTTCGTTGTATGAGCCACTCAGACTCTCTAATTTTCCAGAGCTTCATGGCTGGAGCCTAGAGCTAGCTCCTTCTTATGAGGACCCTTCAGATGTGACCACCACGTCGACAGGGGCTTATCTTCAAGAAGCGGCAAACGATTTTTAGCTTTGGGATTTTGAAGATAGCTCCTTCAAACTTCTAATTGGCTAGATTGACGTCTGACGCCACGTGCACTTGTGAATGAACGATCCATATCTATTTTGAGATTTCGTCCATTGGGGATTTGGCGCCTTCCTCACTTCGAAATTCCTCAAATGGATTTCTCTACAGTTCGAATATGGTGCCATGTGTCCCTCTGGATCGAAACTTCACCGCTAATTCAGGTTTAGGGACTTACGGACCTTTGGCCAGTTAACTTTGGCATTATTTCGAAATCGTTCCTCAATAATTTTCCCTTTGTTGGTCTCTCCAATGGAATACAGGGTATATTTAATCATTTATTGACCATTGATTTCGAGACTGGGATGAATTAAGCTCGGTGTTGTTGTGATTTAAGCATGGTTGCGACTGTGATTGTAAACAACTGTATGGCGGTAACATAATAATGATTTAGATCTGCAATAACACTTATAGTATATGAAAGGTCTTTCAGCAGTTTATTGTCTATAGAATTGAAATAAGGATTTACATATAAATTTCTAACAACAATTACAACATGATTTGATAATTTTTTACCTCATTTCAAAATATGGTGTTGTTGGTATCCCCATTTTCAGGTGTTTCAATTTTTTTTAATGATGAAGTTTTTTGGGGTTTAAATGTAGTGTTTTTCTTCTTCTTCTAATTGCTACTCATAATGTGTCATCATTTCTCTATTATTTAAATTATGTGGTTTACGACATTTTGATAATGTTTATAAACTTTGTTTTTCTTTCAAGGTGCAGATTTAATTTAAATAAATATTTCTAATTCATTTATGATTGCATATGTTTAAAATAGTTATATTATGTTTAATATATTTTAGCTTTACTTCAATGCATCACAGTAATATAGAAAAAAATGCTCATGTTTATCTCTTATGTAATAGTTTAATACCATTTGACTATGATTGGAAGTAGAGCTCTCACGCGCTTCGGTTCACGCAAATCTTAATTGTCGGCACCTACCCCAGCCCACAAGGATGGACACAACATCAGAGTTGGGTTGGAACCCCCTCAGAGACAAAGCAATGGACTGCTACAGGTGAATTTTGCCTTGAAGTGACCTTCGGACAACCATCCATATTTGTGAAACAAATTGAGAAAATCCTCAAAATTCCCATCCATGGAACAAATGACATCAAATGGTTAGGGAAATCATTGAAATTCGTATTAGGAAATTCTTTGGGAATGTAGTCGCATTCCCAAGGGGAATGGATAATTGGGATTAGCCAAATTGGCAAGTACTTTTTAAGGGTCAACTAACACACTATTTCTACAGTTGGGGATACTATGACTTTTTTTTCAAACCAGTGGAGATAGAGACCTGATTTTTAGAATAACAAATTATTTCATGAGGATCCCTTTGCAATTCGGTATTGTAGCTCCCCATATTCCTTTTCACTACTCGAACAATGAAACCCTAAAATGCACAAGAAACACCCTTCAGAAATATATAGACAGAGCTTATCCAATAGAATGAATGTTTTCCTGTGAAAGAATATGTGTTGAAGCATATCTAGAGAAAGGGCTCCTAGAAGCAATTCTTTTAATCTTAGATAACTCAGAACATGGTAACCATTGAACTATAGAAGATTCCTTTAAAATAAAAATTCTCTAGTGAATATTGTCCTTTTACCCAAACAATTCTGAAGGTGACTCTTTGACATACCTATGGGGAAAGGGATGGTAATTGTAATAAGAAAGTTGATCTCTAAACAATCGAACCTAGAAAACACCTTAAAAAAACTCATCCTTTAGCAGGTCAAGGGGAAGGCTTAGTATCACAAGGATAAAATTAACTTAAACAACAACTGCAACAAAAATTGATTCTAGTCAATCCAACTAATCAAGGAAAGTCAACAAAATATCCAAATTAAAAGCTGCCATAGGTAAACAAATAAAAAGTGCTCGTTCAAGAGGACTCATAAGTAATATAGGAGAGGAAGAAATGGGACCCACAAATCCCATCAAACTGGAGCCCATAATATTAGAATTTCCTAAGGCAAACACTCCATACTAGTAGAATGAAAAAAATACACTCTCTCATTTCGTGACAGTAAACACGAGTTAAGCATGCCAATGGATCAATACCAATTCCTTTTCGATGACATTTGTACCAAAAGTTTCAGAGAATGGGTTGACTACATGGACGTGAATGCAATCCCAAGGACATCTACATCACTCGAGTCATCATGATTCAAGCCGTTGACTATCTTTTTTGAGCCGTTGATGTGGTTGTTTCTTTTAGTTTGTTGAAATTGTATAAATAGATTCAACAAGCGATAAAAGGACCTTTGGAAGAAAAAAATTCCGTTGTGTATTAAAAAATTATTTCTAAAGTTAATGGTGAAGCTCTTCTAGAGCTTGGAATTGATTTTGGAACCAATTGTGTGATCTGCAATTACAGTGTGTATTTTGCTACATTTGATCGTACTCGCATCAATGTCTAATAAAATATGATGTGACCAAGCTATCTTGGGAATGAATTCTACTTCAGTTGATTTCTCATCTTTGTTTAAATCTACATGTTAATATACTTCGAGGCTTTAGCTTAAATGATTATTAAATCTAGAATTACTTATTTATGGCTGATAGGTCTTTAGTTGGTTATTTGCATGCATGTGTAATGACTTTTATCTAGTTTTGAATGGGTCGACTACATGGACGTGAATGCAATCCCAAGGACATCTACATCACCCGAGTCATCATGATTCAAGCCGTTGACTATCTTTTTTGAGCCGTTGATGTGGTTGTTTCTTTTGGTTGTTGAAATTGTATAAATAAGTGGGTACAAACGATAAAAAGGACCTTTTGGAAAGAAAAAAAAATTCCGTTTATTGTATTAAAAAATTATTTCTAAAGTTAATGGTGAAGCTCTTCTAGAGCTTGGAATTGATTTTGGAACCAATTGTGTGATCTGCAATTACAGTGTGTATTTTGCTACATTTGATCGTACTCGCATCAATGTCTAATAAAATATGATGTGACCAAGCTATCTTGGGAATGAATTCTACTTCTGTTGATTTCTCATATTTGTTTAAATCTACATGTTAATATACTTCGAGGCTTTAGCTCAAATGATTCGTAAATCTAGAATTACTTATTTATGACTGATAGGTCTTTAGTTGGTTATTTGCATGCATGTGTAATGACTTTTATCT
>SNQJ01S0200420.1:0-16970 GCA_010110895.2 Picea sitchensis | reverse complement strand
TGGGGCTGCTCCATGTAGATCTCCTCATAGAGATCACCGTGAAGATATGCATTCTTCACATCCATCTGATGGAGTTCCCATCCCTTGGCTGCCGAAATGGAAAGGGCCAATCGAATGGAATCCATCTTCGCTACTAGAGTGAAGGTCTCATCATAGTCAATACCATGAACCTGCTAAAAGCCTTTGGCGACAATCTTGGATTTGTATCTACTGATCTATCCATCCATTGCACTCTTAGTCATGTAGACCCATATGCATCTGACAAGTTTCCTCCCAGAAGGAAGGGGAACCAGATCCCAAGTCTGGTTCTTAAGGAGAGAGTTTTACTCCTCCTGCATGGTGGATTCCCAAAAGGTATTTCCAGCAGCCTCGCCATAAGACTGTGGATCTGAAGACTGAACCAAGAAAAGATGTCTAGAAGGAAATGGTTTAGTGGAAGTGAGTGCAATAGGAGGCTCCTTGAAATAATATCGAGTCCTCCTAGTATCGGCTGGATCACCTATGAGATCCCCTGCATCTTGAAGAGTAGTCTGTGCCCACTTGGGCCTCTGCTCTGGCTCTACAACTGCAACTGGATGATTTGACTCTGCATCTGATTGTACTGACTCTGAATCTGAATCTGAATCCTCTGAGTCCTCTGAATCATAACTCTAGTCTGAAGAAGAGTCGACATGTGCATGCTCATCATCTCAAACAGGTGGAAGAGTAAAGGTGTCTGCATGTGCTTGCTGAGGTACATGCAAGACACTTTCCTCAAATTGGACACTACGCTCAATGATGAGTCGGTCCGAGGAAAGATCAATAAGCCGATATCCCTTCAAATAGCCAGGGTATCCAACAAAAATGCTCTCAATGCTCTCTGGATCAACTGTCTTCCTCTTTTCAAAGGGAATCTTGGCCCATGCACATGAACCAAAACTATGAAAGTGGGTCACTTCCGGTTTGAGGCTGCTCCAAGCCTCATAGGGGGTCTTATCCTTGACATATCTATGGGAAGATTTGTTTTGGATGTATGTTTCAAAGTTAAGTGCTTCGGCCCATAGTATCTATGGTAGTGACTTTGCATGCAACATGCAAGATGCCATTTCCATTAGAGATCTGTTTTTCCACTCAGCAACTCTGTTTTGCTGTGGAGTGTAGGGAACTGTATGTTGCAACTGAATCCCTGCCTCATGGAAAATATTGTGGATCTCATGATTGACATACTCTCCCTCATTATCATTTCAGAGGACTTTGATCTTCTTTCCGAACTGTGTCTCAATCAAAGCTTTGAAATCTTTGAGGTGTTGAAAGACCTTGGATTTTTTCCTGAGAAAGTAGATCCATGTAAAACATGAAAAATCATCAACAAAAATGAGAACAAACCTCACTTTTCTGATCGATGGATGCGGAAAAGGACCCATGAGGTCATTGTGGATCAGATCTAAAGGTGTGGAAGCTCGCTGAGAATTTCCCTTGTCGAATTTCTCTTGAGGGTGTTTTTCGAGAACACATCCCTCACATACTCTCTTGGAGAAATGGATGTCTGGTAGACCATCAACTAATTTTTTCTTGCTAATATGTTGCATGTATCTGAAATTCAAATGCCCAAACCTTTCATTCCATATCCTACTACTTTCATCAACATGAGTAAGCAGTAAAGAAGAATCAGGTTTAATGAATTCAGAAAATGTATACAATCTAGACTGATGATTTACCTCATCGGTAGCAACCCTGGAGTTGGTTTGCATGTCGTAGATGTCCACAGAGTTTGGTGTGCATATGAATTTCTTTCTGATGCTGGAATTCATCATATGATACACAGAGAGAAGGTTGACATAAATCTTGGGAACATGCAACATGTTCTCGAATCTTCCATTGGTGAGTTCAATCATTCCTTTATCGATGACTTCGATAGAAGAGTTGCCCCCCATCATAATAGGAGGACCTTTGCATGCATCCATTGAAGAATAGATTTCTTCTGAGGTATCCATGGGATGTGATTCTCCTGAATCTACAATCCAAGCATTGGGAGAGGAGTTGATGGCAATCAAGGCATGGCTAGAATTTCCTTTCTTGGAATTCGGATCTTCTGGCTTCTTCTTCTTTGCATCCTCAGGGATGCAATATCCAAGGTTATTTTTCTTAAGTATTTGAGACATCAGATCTATTTTATTTTGCATGCCTGCGGATTCTAAATGGAATCCTTTGTGATAGTATGTGCATTTCTCTCCTTTTCTTCCCTTTTATCCTTTGGATCTAGAGGCATCGTTGAAGGGTTTTGTGTACCCTTCCTTCTTCGTATGTGCATGAGATTTACGCTTATATTTATCTTTGCATTTATGATATTTGTGGCTTCCATCATGCACAGTGAGTGCATGCACCCTTGGGCCTTTGATTGCGCCCATGTTGATGAGCTTGGTTTGCTCTTGTGTCAAGGATTCAATAAATTGCTCAAGAGAAGGCATCTTCCAGGTGGCTCCAAGGGTGAATCTAACAGTATGGAATGTAGCTATGAATGGAAGGAATTTAGGACCAATATTTGAGAGAATGGTGAGAACCATTTGTTTCTCCTCCTTTGATTTATCAACCCCGCAAGATTTGAGTTGCGACAGTAAATCCTTGAATTTTGTAAAGAAATATTGGATATTCTCAAAGATTTTTGGATCCAATTTGAGTAGCTCCACCTCCAGCATGTGTCCCCTCATATAATCTTGTTTTCCAAAGATCCCTTCCAATATGTTCCAAGCTTCATTGGGATTCTTACAGGAAGATATATGAAAAAGGAGATTGGGAGAAATAAGACTGCAAATTGTTTTGAGTGCCTCATCCATGCGATTTAAGTACTTGGATTTTTCTATGGCTGATGTCATATTTGTATCTGTATTCATGGTTAACCTATGAAACCCTCTATATTTGAGATGTATGCCTATTTTCTCCTTCCATGCAAAATAGTTGTAAGGTGTAAGAATGAATTCTTTTTGGAATTCCATCTTTCCGATGTCTTTAATCTTTTGCACCTGCAAACATTTTTGGTGTAGCTTTTACTTAGTAGTCTGTCAGCTCTGATACCATGTAAATGTGTTGAAATTGCACATAATATATCTAGATAAATAATGATACACACATTTGCAGAGAGAATTGGAAAAAGAAGAAGAAGGAGAGAAACAAAATGGAAAGAATTTTCATTAACTGTTATGAATAATGAATAATTTACACATGATATACTCTGTATAACTCAATGAGTTCGACTTGAGGTGAACCAAGTCGCCATAGTGGTGGTCTAGAGTGATCTGGACACACACCAACCAAGTCGCCATAGTGGTGGTCTAGAGGATCTGGACACACCAATAGTTACGGGAGTGAATTTCCACCTATTCTAGAATCTCAAGTAGTTACGGGAGTGAAATACCACATAGTTTGTGTTAACTAGTCTATCAGTCTTCAAATAACTAATTGAAACAGAGTGAAATGATGAGGAGATCAAGGAATCAAGGGTAAAGCGCCATTCTAGTGATGATACCAAGGCAAGGTCATCGAATTATCATGGTGATGATCCCACTTTGTATATGATGATCCCATGCAACATCTAAACTCAACTCAACTAGTCAACCTATAGAACTCCGAAGAGAATATTTACCCTTGTGGAATATTCTTCCTAAAATATAGGAGAGACTAGATAATGACTCACTATGACTAATAAACAAATAAAACCCTAGGGAAAAAGAAATCCTAGTGTGTGTGTGTGAAGTAACCCAACAAACATCATCTAATCATACCTCTAGCACATATAAACCATTAATTAGCTTAAAGTACAAATATCTAGAATTCTAATGGCATCATCATTGTGTTCACATCTAACAAAACACAAGACTTGTCTAACATGTTCATCACACACATCTAACAAGATTAATTTAACATACACATCTATCACACATATCTAACATACCATTAAACATATCTAACATGACCTAACAATATACACATCAACATCAACATATAAATTAAGTACATCATTAACATGATCAATAGGAAAAAAAAAACACCATATATATATATATATATATATCATGGACAAGTCAAATTACTGCTATAACATATCTTGTCCAATCGGTGAGATAATATGCATATCTACAACAGTAGTGGAGGCCTGGTCATGAATATGATGGATGATGAATAGGTCATGCCTGCTCATCTAGGTGAGGTGAAAGAGGAGGATGAGGAATAGGTCTGGTATGCTCATTTAGGTGAGGTGAAAGAGGAGGATGAGGAATAGGTTTGGTATGCTCATCTAGGTGAGGTGAAAGAGGAGGAGGAATATTTGCTACCTCCTCATGATCTAGGTTAGGTGAAGCAAGAGGAGGAAGAGGAATATGTGTTGCCTCCTCATGATCTAGCTGAGGTGAAGGAGGAGGAGGAGGATGTGGAGAAGGATGATCACATCCTCCCTCATCAATCAATGGGGTACTAGACGAGCGTGTCATACTAGAAGAAGAGATGTGTCTATCATCAGGAGCCCTCCTCACTGCTAGTAGGATGCCATCTCTGAAAATATGACACATAAGAGGCATCATATCACACAACATCTCCCTCCAAATATCCAAGAGTGTAGGATCTTCCCTAATGTCTCGCATCGGGGTAGGGAGGACTCCCACCTCAGTCAAAAGTGCAAAGAATCGGTCGCCCAACTCCAATCTGAATCTAGTAGCAGGCCTATGGTGCATTTCGTCAGGTATATGTACCCGAGGACCTTGACCCTTCATGGCCTCATGAATCATCTCCTCATCGTCATCTGTTGGGGGAAGAGGCATGTCCTCAATGAAAGTGCCAATATCCACAAAATATATAGTACAAAACAATAATTACATAGTTAATTCATTAAACAAGTTAATAAAAAAAGAACATGTTAGAATTAGTTTTTTTCTAATTAAGTAAGAAAATAAAATGAAACTGGATTAATTTAAACAAAAAAAAAATATTACCTCTATCTTATGGTGGCTCATTTGTTGTGAAGAGGATGTTCAGACATCCTTGCCAATCCAAACCCACGTAAGGAAACAGAACCGTGACAAACATGTGATCCACCTCAATGGATTGTAGCCCCAATGCATATGTGGAAATCCTAGCTAGAAACTTTGGTTGGCCCCTCTTGGGCATCATCTCTCCCCACATGCGCATCTGCAAGTCAGTCCTCGGACTAGCAGGGTGACAGAGAAAAGTAGGCCTCGTCTCTGGAAACCTCTCAAAAAATAAACAAAACAACTTTAAAGAAAAAGGGAAGTTCGACCTCCCATGTATCATAGCACGAAATCTATCTAGAGCTATACAAAACTGCTGCAAAAAAATGGCAAACCATATAATACATCATGGCTTATGTACCAAAGAATCAACATAATAAAAAATAGGGCAACTAATGCGATGTCCATCACTGGTAAAGTGTGTTATGGTCATCACTAACAGTGAGAGACACCTAACCTCCTCTGCACTGAAAGAAGTGATCTTTAGTTGTCCATCAGACACCTGAAAAACAATTGGGGAATGTACATCAACCCCAATATATCGTTGAGAGTAAATGAGTTGACACTATGCTATGACACCTACTAGAAAATATGGGAACTGGGGAAAGTACTCCCCTCTCCTGGATAGCCCAGTGATAAAATAAATATCCTCCTCAGTGGGATGGTACCACTGATCATGACCCACACAAAAAGTTTGTTGATGGGCATCCCATTGACGGATCAGGTGCATCAGCAAGACAAAGTGCCCCTTCATAGATGTAGC
Source organism: Picea sitchensis (assembly GCA_010110895.2). Classification (NCBI taxonomy): domain Eukaryota; kingdom Viridiplantae; phylum Streptophyta; class Pinopsida; order Pinales; family Pinaceae; genus Picea; species Picea sitchensis. Next base: position 11,210 of record SNQJ01S0200420.1, on the reverse strand, counting down.
CTCCTCATAGTACTTAAGGAGGCCTACACTCTATTATCACTCTATAAATTCTATCCATCTGAATAGACAGACGAGAGAGGTAACTGGTTCAACCAATTTTAGAGCTGAGGCACTAGCTTGCTCAACTCAGAGAGGGCTCTCTCATGTCACTTGATACATCTATGGAAATTAGTTGCTAGAATTGGTTTCTTTTGGGGTTTTAATAAAGTTGTTGAAGAGCTGAAGACGACCTTTGGGCTATGGGGTAAAGAATGTAGGATGCATTTACAAATCATGAAAACAATCAAGAGGAAAAGGCTAAATGAGGAAGTGACTTCTGAGTTTATGCTTGAAATTTTTAGATGGTATCAGAATAAAAGAAACACACAACTATTATCAGAGCATTATAGTAATGAATTATGAAATGGTTTAGAAGATATGAACATAGTCTAAATCGCCAAGCCAAGAGCATTGAATAATGAATTCTGGACTTTTATTTTCTCAATTTAGATAGAAGAAAGCAAAATGAAAATATAGAATAACAGGAATCACATACTATGAGAGAAAACGAGACTCATAACACCACCAATTAGAATCTTTTAACAAAAAGTCCCAAAATCTACCTCTACACCCATGTATTCACTCCAGCCCCATAGATTTATGAAGTTTTCTTGCACAGAGGGCAGGCTCCTCTTTTCTCCATGCTTCTATAGTCGTGAGGCCAAGCATATATAGAGGAATTTCATATGGAATTTAAAACGTTCTGACTTCCTCATAATTCTAAAAACAGATACAAGTTACAAAAAGGAAGAACAGTTGTATTATTTAAAGGGACCATTAGTAATCGGTCTATCATATCAAGACTCCCTTATCCTAAGCCAACATCTGTCAAAAACTATATGAAATACACCAAAATTTTACCTGAGGATTCACCTCAGCTTGGCAATTTCCTCTTCCAGGGTACTCTACCAATCGAAATTTTCCCTGACACTCTCTATCATCTCGGTTTTGGCCTCTTATTTCATCCCTTTTCTCCTCTTCTTCATTGCAGCTGGGTGGAAAGTGTTTTTTGTGTGTTCATTTATGACAAGATCCCTCATAACGAGGTTTAATTTTACTCCCGACTCTATCTCAGTTTCAGGTTCGGTATGAAATTTAGTCGCCAGCATCTGCAAGACCCATCTTTCATTCTTACTTATTGACCTGCCTGGTACCTTAGATGAGAACCCAGTTGTGCTAGACACCATTTGATGGGTATTATCCATGCCTTCTAGACTTCGCAGAGACCTTGATTTGGCCACCCTTTGAGTTTACAAAATTCAGGAGCACAGACTGAGCTTGTTTTTCTTACGCATAAGATGACAATTTACCAGAATAGGATAAAATGATTCATATCTGATATTTGATGGTTTGTGTAATTTTCTCACAAATTACTGTCACAATACCTTGGTGTGCCACACTTCATAAATCCACTTCGAATGATGAGCCTCAAGTTAGTTATGCGGTGACGTCCTTTTGGTATGTCATCCGAGAAAGTACCTGGACCAATGATGTGAGGTGATATGACCAACCGCCATCCTCCCCGCGAGCTATCGACATGAATTTTTGAACCACGTGACATCAAGTCCATAGGAAAAGTGGTTTCAGGAAATCCTCCATCTCCCCCAATGCGTGTGTAAGAGCGCCATGTGTTCCCCATTGAAATCGGAGTATTTTTCCCCGGTCTACCTTTGCGATGTTAAGTTCCGTGCTATTTGTCTGTCTGATGTAGGATTCGAATGTATATATGAGATTATTCAAGATCGACAGCCTGCCAAGCTACTCCCTTCCCAATTCCTATACATTCATTCATACTCCGCAGAAAATAGTTGAGCGCCATGAACTATCACACATCTACTCTGGTATAGCATCTCGCTAAACTTCAGAAGTTTTTAGATCCCGATAAAAATTGTTAGGGTGATAACATTTTCTCCAACTACGAATGATATCCTCCCAATGAGGTAGAAAATAACTCATAGAACCGATGCCTGATCCATGGGGTTGTTCCCCAAAACATGTGTGTGTCTAGCTCCTACCAAGCTCTGTGCATTGCTTCCAACTGCATGGGGGATGTCCGAGTGAATTATTGAAAACTGATTGTATCTAGTGCTAGAAAACTCAAACTGGATAATGCTTGATCGAAAAGCTTATTTTCACATCCCTACCTACCCTAAAACTGATGGGATGACCACTCGCTCAAGTGATGCTAAAGTGCCAATGCATCCAATCAAGCAATTGGCTTCCTGATTTTCCTGGGTTCACACTTTTCTCAAGCTAGTAGAAAACCATAAAGGATGGCAGCTGAAAAAACAAATTGAATCCAAAATCTGATCTTATGAATGAAGAAAATTCATCCTTCACTGAAGACTATAATAGGATGGCCATCGAATCTTGAAAATCATGAAAAATCATTTCTCTTTGATGAGCAAAAACCGAAAGGCAAGTATCTTTCATCAGTGTTAGTTTTTTTTGCTCTATTTCTTCTGTTCTGAGAACATCTTCGAATGAAATGGCGACGATAGGTTTGTCTGCTTGGCCATGCATATCAACAAAAATATTTATATATTCTTGAACATCTTCAAATATGACAGCCATATAATATGCACCAAGGCTATCTTCTTGTTCATCAAACAAATCTGATGTGGTTTCATTAAATTTCTGGAAATTTGTTTGAGGACAACCACTTTGACTTTCCAGTGAATAAATAGAAATAAGTTCCTTCTCATGCACTACTTCACAGTCTAGATCTCCCGCGGATGGATTTTCAAAACCCTGATTTTCAAATGACTTGAATAAAACCATTGCCTCTTCATTATCTTTCTGTGTTTCTGATGGAAAAATGGCATACACTGCTTCATCTATGTCATTCATTTCTTTATTGCTGGAAACTTCCATAGATGAAATTTCAGAATCTTCATCCATGTCTATGTTCCTTAAAAATTTAACCATGATGTCATTCTCAAGGGATGAGAAAATACTCTAAAACACCATTTCACGTTGAGAATACATATTGATTTCGGGATGGAGAAAATGACCTTGAACAATACTTTTTGGAGCAACTTCTTCTTCCTTTTCAGACTGATAGTTGAACATAGACTGCAAATCTAAGCTAACATGACCCTTTATGTGATTTTCCATAGAATTATCATCACCACTCCATTCATTCTTGGAGGATCCCTGTCCTGAGATACTACAAATATTTTTCTTCAATAATTCTAAAGAAGCAAAACATAATGGTATGGTTGTCCTACCTGATTTGAAACCGTCTTCAATTTCATTGCCAACATATGGTTGTATTTCAACATAAGCAATAGGGTCTTCAAGTGCTTGAAAATAATGTTGTGACATCTTGTCATTCTGCTCCATTGATCTAGCATGGCTTTGCATAAGCACAAATTCTTTTTCTTTGATGATGATTTTAGGATTTTCTTTCAAAAATTTGAAAGAAGAAAAGCATAGAGGTAAGGAATTCCCTTCAGCTGATTCAATACGTTCTTCTTTGTAATTGTGATATGCAACCTTATTGATTTCATTATACTGCTGAAAAGGAACATTTTCTGATAGAGAACATGTGGTTGATTGTTCCAGGGGGTCAACATCGTAATCATCATATTCATCATATATAGGAAAATCATTAACATATTCCATGTCATCTAATAAGAACAAACTTAGAACATCAACCTGTTCTTCAACAAGCTGCTTTTCACACTCATATTCTTGACTATCTACAAATGAATACATAAAACGATCAGCCCTCTGCTCATCATGGGATGGATCAACACCTCCTCTTTCAACAAGTGGGATGTAATTTTTGGCAAAATCATTAGCATTGGAAACTTCAAGAGGACCTATGATATTGTCAATTCTATGCTCAAGATTCCAATCAACTATTTTTTGTTCATATTCACTTTCATGTTCTTGAACATTCAACCACTCATTTTGGGTTTGTTTATATGCTTGGATGTTGTGTTGAATGTCCTGAGCATCACTAAACATTTTTTGCAAGGACCTAGGTCTTCTTTCCATCAGAACGAAAGAAAAATCTGTATGAAGAGTAGTTGCATAATGGAGGATGGTAGCAGCTTCAGAGGATTGAATTTCTTTGGAAAAATTATAATAGACGCTAGAGAAATTTCTACTGAATACAGAAATAGATTCATTTATGCATCTTTTCAAGGCATAAAAATTAGTGAGTTGCAGCTCTAAGGATTTCTCCTTGCCCCAAAATTAAAAAAAAAACCTCTTCAATTCCACCCATGAGCTGATGGTTTTTGGGTGTAAGTGTTTGAACTAGTGTTTGGTGTCTCCTTTCAACGATTGAGAGAAAAATATCATACACACATCATTGTGGTCAATCTTGAATAAATCTATAAAATGATCAAACCCTTGAATGTTCTTTTCAGTAGATATGATACCCGATTCTCCGTCGAACACAGGTAAGAACTCAATAATTTGGAGGGAAATCATGAAGGTTTTGGGGTGGATTTAAGGGTATATATCTATGTTGGGCCTTAGGGGGTGTTGGGCCAAGAACAGTGGGAGAGACATTGGTATGAGTCTCACGGGATTCATCAACTTGGTCATTTTCATTGCGTGGCCTAAGTGAAACCTTTTTATTAGAACCAGCGACATGGAAAGGGTATGCATGTGCAACGTATAGAAGAGGAAATATAATTTTAAGTCTTTCATGATCATTATTAAGATACAATAGGTAAAAGAAAGTTTGTTTGGTATTTTCAAGGAAGGAACAGAGGCAACCTAAAATGAAAAGTAAAATTCTTTGTAAGAGGTCCCATTTTGAGTATCTGTTTTCCCTCATGATGCCCTTCCTTTCCCCTGTCAAGGGGTTTCATCTTTTAGTGAAGTTTCTGTCTCACGCTTGAAGTATTGAGAGCAGGGTCGCCTCTTGGAAATTCAGCATTTTTTTTATCAATGGAGTCACTTTCGAACCGAAGTGGAGTCGCCAGAGAAGGAACATAACCAATGTGTGACTAAGTGTATGCCACTCTCAGACACTAAAACTCAACCATGTCGTTCTTCCTAGGGAAAATTTTTAAATTTCATCCCCAACAATGGCACCATAATGTTAGCACTCTGTAAATTATGTTTGGCTGAATAGACAGACGACAGAGGTAACTATTTCAACCATCTTTAGAGCTGAGGCGCTTGCCTGCTCAACTCAGAGAGGGCTCTCTCGTGTCACTTGATACATCTATGGAAATTGGTGGCTAGAATTGGTTTGTTTTGGGGTTTTAATAAATTTTTTGAAGAGTTGAAGATGACCTTTGGGCTATGGGGTCAAGAATGTAGGATGCATTTCAAAATCGTGAAAACAATCAAGAGGAAAAGGCTAAATGAGGAAGTGACTTTTGAGTTTATGCTTGAAAATTTTAGATGGTATCAGAAGAAAAGAAACACACAACTATTATTAGATAATTATAGTAATGAATTATGAAATGGTTTAGAAGAGATGAACATAGTCTAAATCACCAAGTCGAGAGCATTGAATAATGAATTATAGACTTTTAGTTTCTCAATTTAGACAGAAGAAAGAAAAATGAAAATACAGAATAACAAGAATCACATACTATGAGAGAAAACGAGACTCATAACACCACCAATTAGAATATTTTCATAAAAAGTCCCAAAATCTGCCTCTATAGCCATGTATTCATTCCAGCCCCAGAGATTTATAAATTTTTCTTGCACAAAGGGCAAGCTCCTCTTTTCTCCATGCTTCTATACTCGTGAGGCCAAGCATATATAGAGGAATTTCACATGGAATTTAAAACGTTCTGACTTCCTCATAATTCTAAAAACAGATACAAGTTACAAAAAGGAAGAACAATTGTATTATTTAAAGGGACCGTTAGTAATTGGTTTGTCATATTAGGACTCCCTTGTCTTAAGCCGACATCTGTCCAACACTATCTGAAATATACCAAAATTTTACCTGAGGATTCACCTCATCTTGGCAATTTCCTCCTCCAAGGTACTCTACCAATCAAAATTTTCCTCGATGCTCTCTATCATCTCGGTTTTGGCCTCTGATTTCCTCCTTTTTCTCCTCTTCTTCTTTGTGGCTAGGTGGCAGGTGTTTTTTGCGTGTTCATTTATGACAAGATCCCTCATAACGGGGTTTAATTTTACTCCCGACTCTGTCTCAGTTTCAGGTTCGGTATGAAATTTAGTCGCCAGCATCTGCAAGACCCATCTTTCATTCTTACTTATTAACTATTGAGACATGAAATTGACATCCCTATTACCCTATTATACTCTTCATCTATACCTTTTTGGCTTACGTAAGCTTGGGTGAATGACAAGAACGCTACCATTATCTAGTGATAAGGTCATAAGGTAAAGTATGGTTAATTCATGCATTTTGTGTTTTATTGAGCTAGGGAATTAAATATTTCATGTACTAATGCCTTAATTTTCCATGTATAATCTTTGACCTCTAGGTAAATCCAGCCTTCCTGTACCAGCTCAGCTATTCGATACTTGTGCACCAAGATTGCCACTGTCTGAATTCGGTACTGAACGCATCTGATACTAAATCTCATATGTTACAATCTGGTACCAACGATCGTGGACTGTCATGATCCGGTACCACCATTTGCAAACTTTTGTGATATGGTACCATCTACCTGTCACAATCCGGTACCAATATAGAGAGCCGAATGTACCAAGTTTAGCTCCAGATCGCCCAAGACAATTGGTGGATGTTTATTTGCTTTAGCAAGGCTATGTTAGAATAGTTTGTTGATTGCCTCATCCTCATGCACTTCATGTCATGAGGATGAAGCTAAAATATGTAATTGAATAATTAAATTTAAACATTTGATTGATTTGCAAATCATTTCACCTCCTTGTGTTTCATGACTAAGACTGTTAAATAGTCGTGGAAAGGATGGTGGAAGTGTGGAGAGAGTTATCATATTACCAACATTTGAAGAATCGTGTGATATTGCAGAACATATTATGAGTGAATACTAATAGAAGAATGTCATTTATCTCCATGTCTTGATTGTCTATGATTGAATATGAGTTGAGTTGTTAACAAAAGTTTGATTTTATGTTTTGAGATTTGAGTGAGAGTAATGTGTGGGTTGAAAACAAGCTTACTGTAGACTTCAGTAGCTGACCTATTGAAGCGGCAAGGGCCCACCGCCCAACAAAGGTCATCATCTTCGTAGATTAGTATTAGCATTTGTTTTCAATAGTGTAAATGTTAAATTAGTTGATGCTTTAACTCTGTTAGATGATCTCAGTACAACTTAGACTAGGATTTCCATTATATGATTGCTTAGAGATCTTTACTCGCCCTATTTTTTCATATTCTCTGTTTTTATGAATTTGATTTTGTTCTATAGACATGAATGTTGGCAGTAGTAGTCGGACTTATTTGAAGGAGAACTAGTGAAGTTCACAGCAACACATTGTGAACCACAACATACTCAGTATATTGACTATTGAACTACCCATGTTATGTCTTGATGATTGATGTGTAATTTTCCCTTTCAGAAGTGTGGATTACATAGTTGGATTTCTGGGCCAGATAGCAGAGTTGATCTGTCAAACCAACGCCATCTCATACTTGCATGTTCCATAATGGAGTAGATAGCCTCTCTGTGAAAGACAACCAAAGTGCATTGCAGTTTGCTATTTTGATTTGTTTCTAGCATGCATAATCTAGCTTAGTTCTATACTCATGACATTAGAAATTACCTTTCTTACTGGTGTCTTGTAACTCTATTGATTACGAATCCCAGATTGATAATTAATCAGTGCATTATACTAAACATATAAGGAGCACAACATTTTAGTGTCGTTGATGGGGAGTTGCAAACGGTAGGAAGTGATTTTTAGCTTAGATTATTTGTATAAATTTTTAATTATTTTTAAGGCTGCTTAAGTGAGGAGGATAAAATGTTTAAGACATGAGTGAAGAGCCACGTGGCCACTAGAGTGGGGTTCTCCAAATCCAGGTTGCCTTCTTACCTTCTAGATAGAGTTAGGATTTCAATTCACTTAAAGAATCAAATTTCCATTTTGTGCATAGATATAGAGATAACAAGGGTAGATTTGTGAGCTCCAAAGATTCAAAAACAACCCCCCCACTAATCCAACTGACACTGGTGCAGGAAAAATTCCACCAAGAGAAAATTCAAGGGGAGCCAGCGAGGCTCTAGAAGGAGAACCTAAAATGGAAGAATCAGTATTGGGACAGGCAGAACGTGAGTCTGCTGAACATTTAGGAGACACAAAAAATCCAGTTTCTGAACCATCCATTAGTAGAATGGCAGAAGAAGATGGAAATGCAGCCATAGAGACTGAGACTTTTGGGTTTCCAATCTTGGATATTTCCAGAAACATCGGCATGAAGAATATCCCACTATCATTGTTACCCACTTTCAGAGGTATGTCAACTGAAGATCCAGATTTATTTTTATTCAAGTTTGACATATTATGTAGAATCTATAACTACTCAGACGATGCCCATAAACTTAAGCTCTTTCCTGCTACAATAAAAGATTCAGCCTTAAGATGGTTCACGAGCTTAGGAGAAAATACAATCCTCTCTTGGGATCAAATGAAAGACACATTTTTACAGAAATACCAAGACTATTGTAAGGATAATGCTAAAAACGACATTTTTAAAATGAAGCAAACAGAAGATGAAAGCCCTGAAGACTACCTAGAAAGGTTCTTATACAACTATTAGAAGGCAAAACTATTCACCACAGACCCAGTTGTAGTAAGAAATGTATTCTTGAAATGTATCAGAGATGATTGCATAGAAGTTTTAAACTTGTTGAGTTTAGGAGATGTACACCAAAAGCCTTTTTCAGAAATTGCATATTACTATAGGAGATACTCAAGAGGACAAGCTAAAATAGGAAAAGGACCAAGAGATCCTTTTAGCAGAAATACAAAACAAAGCTAAGGGACTATCACCAGAACTGAGTTAGGAAACTTATTGGAGAACTTTAAAACATACACTTGAGCACAATAAGTAACTAGTTAGATACTCTGAAATTGAAAAAGAAACAAGAAGAAGAGGTTGCTTTAGCAATATTTTGTCATAGATGCCGAAAAAATCACAGTGAGAAAGAATTCCCATTAAATTTCATAGAAATCTATGGTCCATGTACACTATAACACCCCACATCTGAGTGTCCAACCTTGCTTGAGCTACAAGCCATGTATAGGGGAGGAGGAGTCTCACAAGAACAACCATACCCTTCCAGAAGACCTTGGAGAGCCCAAAATCCCAATACATTTTATGATCCTAATGCACAATATCAAAAACAACAATGGGGTCCTCCCCAATGACCTATCCACAATGGACAGCTCAGCAAGCTCAAACTCAACCTTGGCAACAAGGTTGGAGGGGACCTATGTATGGAAATCCCGCTTACCCTACATATCCACACTACCCTGCAAACATTTCCCAATCACTACCTGGATTCAACCCACCACAGATGCAAGATTTACTCCCACCTCCTATACAACAACAATTTAAAACCCTCTTGAACCCTAACCAGCAGCAACAACCACATATAAATGCCAATCAACAGAAAAAACAAGCTGCCCACAACCCTCCGAAACCTACAACAATCCCTGCCCAGGCAATCCCTAACCCTAATAATCAAACCACCCACCCGGTACAAAATACAGAAGTTCAAACCTTTCCCACCTATGAAATTAACTACGATCAGGGAAATTTGTAAACCAATCAGATCCTGCAGTAATAATTCAAGAAGAAAATGATAATCGTTCTGAGCAAGAAAACACTCAAACCACCCCTGCAGAAGAAGAAACCTCTCCTCCTATTCCAATCAATTCTCAGTATGTACGAGTACCCCAACAAATTAATCTCCCACCTTACCCCGAAAGACTATTAGTGAAGAAACCGACCCACCCTTGCACAAAGATATAGAAGATGAATTACGAAATGTGTGCATAAAATACCTCTGCTACAAGCCATTAAGGATATCCCTATATATGCCAAAATCATAAGGGATCTTTTCATTAATAAACTAGGAAGGAAGAAGAAGGAACCTCCTCTTGTTTAGGTAGTGGGACAATTATCTAAATTTATTTCTGAAATGCCATACAAATATAATGACCCTGGAAATCCAGTAGTCACTGTTGAAATTAATGGCATTTCTCTACCAAACACACTCATTGATTTGGGTGCAACAATTAATGTAATGCCTTTTGACACTATGCAAAAGCTCCAAATCAACCATTTAAGACCAACCCAAACCATGATCAAGTTGGAAGATAAGTCATTCATTAGCCCTGCAGGAAGTCTAGATGATGTCACAGTCACTCTAGCTTATTGGGAATATCCAGTAGACTTTTTAGTCATCTATTATAAATCATCCTCCAAACCAAGACACCCTGTGGTTCTTGGCCTCCCTTGGATGGCCACAACAAATGCCTTTATCATCTGTCGGTCTGGTGAGATGACTATATCCAATGACACACATAGCCAAAAACTTGTCCTCTTCCCTCCTACCCAACCGACACAGGAAATACCTATTTGGTTAGAAAACCCTTATGGAGAGGAAGATTGCATCAGACCTTTGTTAACACTTGAACAAGTAAGAGGAATACAAGAACAATCATATGAACAAGTCTTAAGCTTATTTTTGGTTGACACAAATTGCATTGAATACCCAAGGTCTTTTGCAGAATTGTCACATATTTTTAGTTCTGAAATTCAACAAACTTGGCACCCTGATATCACTCAATTATATAATTCATTAGTAGCCTCCTCAGATAAGGAAGAAACTACTAAACTTGTTGATATTATCCCAAGAAAACCTTTGTATATAAACTCCAGTTTGGAACCAGAACAAAAGACACAAGTGATTGAAATGCTCCAAAGACAATTTGATGCCTTTGTATGGGATTATGCAGACATGAAAGGAATTCACCCTGACACATGCACACATCATATCTAGACTAATGACCAAATCAGACCAGTTAGACAGCCTCGACGAAGGATGAATCTAGCCCTTAAAGATATTGTGAAAGAGGAATTGCAAAAAATCCTTTGAGCCAATCTCATATACCCCATTTCAGATAGTCAATGGGTATCTCCACTTGTCATAGTTCCCAAGAAAAATGGTAAGTGGAGGATATGTGTAGACTTCCAGGAGTTAAACAAAGCCACCCAT
>SNQJ01S0200418.1:0-13951 GCA_010110895.2 Picea sitchensis | reverse complement strand
TTGTTCAGTGCTTATTACATATGTATCAAAATTTATCACCTTGTTAGGTAGACAAGGAAAATCAAGTGAAGGCAAGGCATGACATGGAAATGAATGGCATGGCATGGAAAGGAATGGTATGGGAAGGCATGTCATGGAAAGGAAATGCATGGCATGTAATGACAAGGTGATGGGTGAACCGTTAGTTGCATTGGATCTAGAGAACCGGGTTTTAGCTAGGGGGGCCCTTTGCTGTCATTCCGTCCACCGAAAAATCATTTGTTGGAGTATCTCCAGCACTAGGGTTTTGGTCAATGAGGAATATTGCAATTTCTGAAGAGGTCGATTTTCAATAACACCATGTCAAGGATTTGAGTGTAGTGTAGTTGCATGGGCCTTTGCCAAATAGACTTGCGAGAGCTTACAAAACTCCATTAAGCTGCTTGATTTGAATTTTATGCCCCCAGACCAAATTAGCCACATGTCTCTGAATGGATAGAGGAGGCGAGTTAGAACTCGCAATAGAACTCAAATTGGGACTTGGATGGGTGAACCATTAGTTACATTAGATCCAAAGCATCGAGTTTTAGCTAAGGGGTCCCCTCTGTTGTCATTTCGTCCATCGAAAAACCATTTGTTGGAGTATCTCCGACACTAGGCTTTTGCTCAATGATTATTACATATGTATGAAAATTTAACACCTTGTTAGGCTAGACAAGGAAAGACAAGTGAAGGTAAGGCATGGCATGGAAAGGCATGGTATTGGAAGGCATGGCATGGAAAGGAAATGCATGGCATGGAAAGGCATGACATGGCATGGCAAGGCAAGGCATGGTATCGAATGGAAAGGAAAGGAAAGGCAAGGCAAGGCAAGGTATGGAATGACAAGGCAAGGCATGGAATGTCAGGGCAAGGAATGGTATGGGAAGGCATGGCATGGAAAGACAAGGCATGGTATGGCAAGGAAAGTGAAGGCAAGACAAGGCAAGGTAAGGAAAGGCATGGCATGTAAAGTGAAGGAAAGGAAAGTGAAGGCAAGGAAAGTGAAAGAAAGGCATGGAAAGGCAAGGAATGGCATGACAAGGAAAGGGAAGGCATGGAAAGGTAAGGAAATTCATTGAAAGGAAATGAAAGGCATGGCATGGAAAGGAAGGGAATGGGAAGGAATGGCATGGCAAGTGAAGGCATGGAAATGCATGAATGGAAAGACAAGAAAAGACAAGGCATGAATGGAATGGCAAGGCAAGGCAAGACAAGGCATGAATGGTAAGAAAATGCAAGGCAAGTGAAGGCAAGGCAAGGAAAGTGAAGGCATGGGAAGGAATGATATGGCATGGCATGCCATGCCAAGGAATGGTACGGAAAGGCATGGCATGTCAAGGTAAGGCATGGAAAGACATGGCATGGGATGGAAAGGCATGGCATGGTATGTAAATGAATGGCATGGAAAGACATGAAATGGTGTGGAAAGGAATGACATGGAAATGAATGACATGGTATGGAAAGGCATGTCATGGAAAAGGTAAGGCATGACAAGTGAAGGAAAGGACAAGCATGGCATGGAATGACATGACAAGGAATGGGATAGGAAGGCATGGTATGGAAAGATAAGACATGGCAAGTGAAGGCAAGGAAAGGCATGGCATGGTAAGTGAAGGCGAGGCAAGGAAAGACATGACAAGTGAAGGAAAGGCAAGTGAAAACAAGGCAATACAAGTGAAGGCAAGGCAAGGCAAGGCAAGTGAAGGAAAGTGAAGGCAAGGCAAGTGAAGGAAAGTGAAGGCAAGTGAAGGCAAGGCAAGTGATAGGATGGCAAGGCAAGGAAAGGCATGGAAAGGAAAGGGAAAACAAGGCATGTCATGGAAAGTGAAGGAAAAGTAAGGCAAGGAAAGGCAAGACAAGGAAAGGAAAGTGAAGGAAAGACAAAGTAAGACAAGGCAAGTGATGGGATGACAAGGCAAGGAAAGGAAAGTGAAGATATGGCAAGGAAAGTCAAGGAAAGACAAGACAAGGAAAGTCAAGGAAAGACAAGACAAGGAAAGGAAAGGCAAGGCAAAGCAAGGCAAGGCATGCCAAATGAAGGCATGGCGTGGGTATATTTTAAGGAAGGGCATATTTTAACAACATTACAAATATTTTAACAACATTCAAAATGAAGCCAAAACTATTCATTTTACAAACTTATATGGTCATTCAATTAGATCATCAGGATCACTTCTAATACTAATGATTTCCATTATCTTTTTGTGCTTAGAGTAAGGCAAGAAGTATCGTACCTTTGATGAGTTCTTTCTTGGCATTGTTTGTAGTTGGAGGTTTTTACCAATAACCAAGTTTGTAAAGTGGTATATGACTTGACCTGGTTTATAATACTGAAATACATAACCACCTTTCTTTCATGTTATTTCATCCTCTGTCATATATTCTCCTTTAATAACCATCGACCCAATCAGAAATTCAATGCCTTTGGAGTTTGTTACCGATCACATGAGGGTCTACTTTCCCTCTAATCATCGTGCCAACCAATAATCAGTGCCCCTTTCATTATATCTTAGGTAAACCACTGCATATATGTGCCCTGCAAAAAAAGGAGTGCCAAAATGTGAGTCCACTTAATGACAAAATCATAAAACATTAATTCTCGTTATTCAAAATTTAATAGAAGGATTCAATGAACCTGGTAGTATGGGATCTGAGACATGATCATAATCTACTGAAATACTTGATTGGTCCTCCTCCAATTGGGATAATTCCATAGTTATACATTGACCAATGGGGAGTGATACGTGATCCCAACTATCAACCCAGTCAGTCGATTTACAATCATCCCATTCATTACTACCACATGGACCATAGAAGAAAGAGAGTTTTCTCATCCATATTTCAACTATTGCATTGTCTAATGTTCTAACTAAATCAAATCCAAGAGTGCCCTAGATTGTTTTTCATTCATACCACTACGATAGATCTACATCGACCACCTCCCAAAAATATCTATGTACATGTCCTTTATTGTGTGATTGGTCTTCATGGGTTCATGTTCGCTCTCCCATTATTGAAGAACACCATTCAACAATGGAATTTGCATCTCGAATGAGGGAAGTAGTAGTGAAATTCATTTCTTTCTTGTGTTATTCTCTTTTTATGCATGCACCTTCTCCATCATGCTCCCCTTTCCCGTGCCCTGACTCAAAATAGTTCCAAATGTGTGGTACCTTTATTTTTTTGTGCAACATACACAACCATTGAAATAGACAAGCATTTTTTAACTATCCTACTCAAACATATGACCAAATCCAATGTTGATCCATCTGTATGTTCTTCTCCTTAAGGTGATTGTAGAACAACTGAAAACAATGTTGTACATAGGCCAATTCATGACACCGATTATCACTTATGTAGAAGTGATACTCTTTCAATATAACTCTATTTTGTTCATTACTATCTGGTCCATGCATGTATGCGATATGTACCATTATGTTGACCTGCTTTGAGTGATAATATTGGCTTTGAATCTCATTTTGCGATTGAAGGGTGTAGTTCTCAACAAAATCAACCACTGATAACACAATACCAACAAGAAATGTATCTTTGCATATTCTAAAATGCTCGTCCTTCCATCAAGTCACATTGACATGCTGAACATAATGTCATGTCTTTTCGATGAATTCCTTCATGACGTCTCAAACTCATAATTGAGAAGTAACCAATTGTGTTTTTTTTTCTTTCCTGTCCTCCATCAATATCATATGTCACATATTTAAAGATTTGCAAGGAAACCTCCTTCCTCCCTAATTCATACTCATCTCTAACATGGATGCACTTTCTCAGTAATGTCATTCCACCACACCTGGGGCATGTCCCATCTAAGCATGTTTTTTGATAAAATGTAAAACCCTCTGGCCTTGTACACAAGATGCTGTGAATAAATTCTCTAGATGACGATGATGACAATACAACTGGGCATTCCTGCAAAAGGGTGTTATGCAAAAAATGATATATATATATATATACATACATACAACAACATGTGTTACAAATTGTGTTTATTCAAACATACTAAGTCTTGCATTTATGGAAAGATTTTTGGCGTCAATTAAGTGCACTATGTACTATTTTGAATATCTTATACAATTTTTTCTGTGTAATGTCAAGAAAGTGTTTAATATGGGGTTCATGGTCCCTATATCCCCTTCTCAATTTTAGTACATCTTTTTGGTTGGAAGAAAGACTTGTGTTTTCATGCCAAAAATCTTGAACTAGTCCCTTAACCGCTCTAATTAACTTCATGTCAGAACAAGGTAGCCTTCCAGTGAAGGCCCACAAAGTTGTTGGGGCACATGTGTCGAGGCTATATTGTCTATGAGAATACTTTCTAAGGGGTTTTACATTGCATTTCAAGAGGTGAGAGGTTTGTTGTAGCAAACGATGTTTTCTTGTGATCTTGCTAACAATTGACTAGGACAAGACACATCAAGATGCATTGCGGTATTTAGAACGAGACTTCTTACCAATTCTTTGAAAATCATATAGAAGGTTTCTAACAATATGATGACTTGTTTCTACACTTTTGACTATTTTAATGCCTAAAATTCTCCTAAAATAGTCAAATTTCTAGATTTTAACAAAGATAAAAATAATTGACATTTAACGACATCATATTTTGGTTCAAAATATTCTTGAATGATTTTATATGAGTGATAACGAATAGTATGGTTAGGTAACTTACCTTCAAGTGATGCTAGACCACTTTCATCGATCTGAATGTGTTTAGGAGTTCTTCGCCGCACAATGCTCAATCTAGGTAGGGATAGTGAACCCCTTTTCTGACACTCTTGACCTCCCTGTTGTGGAGTTAACAATGTTGCAATTATTTCCCCTTCAATCACTGATAGATCAAATTTGGGAGGAGAGTGGACATGAGATTGTCTATTTTCTATAACATTTGAATGTCCAACAAGAGATTGCACTATAGGACCTTCTTCACCACAACGTTGTACACCAATTGCTTCTCTAATTTCATCCATTGCATAATCAACTCCAAGAAAATCGCCCATCATATGGTCATCCACAAAATGTTGTCTTGATGAGATATTGTTTGGATTTCTCTCTAATTAACTCTTGCACTTTGCTTCTAGTGATGGAGGAGAAACAATAGCGGCATCTATTCTGCTAGAAATTGGATTTCTCTCTTCTGAAAGGCCACACTTTGACAGACATAATTTTTCCTTTTCTCTTTCTTCTTCTACCTTTTTGATAGGTTTCTTTTTTCTCGAGGGATTTCTTTCTCAAATCTGGTGGTTCCCCATGTTTAAATATAAAATTTGTCTTCCAAACACCCACCACAAATTTGTCTTTGTATTATGTAATAAGGCACAGCCAAGTGGAGAAATTTGTTTTTGTATTACAAAAGAAGACACATCTAATAATTCCAATTTCAATTGCAATTGAACTTGGAAAAATTTGTCTTCCAATTCCAAGAAGACACAAGTAGATACAAACAACAATTCCAATTGCACTTAACAAAGATGTCTTCCAAATTTTCCCACAATGGTATGGAAATAGCACAAAATTCTCTATGAATCTAACAAGAACACTAAAATAAGTAAAACCTGTATGCACGGGTTGTTTTTGTCTCAAGCTATCCTAGATTTTTGTCGGCCATGAGATATATAAGGTGGGGTGTGCTTGGCACTAAAACATTCCTATCAGGAATGCTCAGATGTTCCTATAACACGTGCACACTAAAGCACATTCATGTTCTAGGAACGTGCATGTGTTTCTTCTGAGCATAAACAACCAACAAATACAACTTAGTCAAGTCATAGGAGCATGTGCGTGCTATTAATGCAACAGATATAACATTTAATATACACTAAACATATTTATGAATAAATATGCATAGGGGTATGGGGACAACTAAGGCATAAGGGGTTAAGATTGAAAGTATTTTCAAGGATAGAGAAATGGTTAGAGAACCAAGATGTGGGTGATGTGGGTGCAAGGGTTGTACACACGGTATATGCATAGTGCACTTAGGGCTCAAGTGTAGAGAGAGTTAAAGATTAATTATAAGTTATGCTTGGATTATATGGAGCTAGGGGGGTATATTTCATGGTCTATGTCAAGTTCTAGGTGAATTTATAAATCTAGATCTAGCTCTATGTCATGGTATAAGTAAATTTCTGGGTCATCATCTAAATCTAGCTTTGGGTCATTGTCTAAATCTATCTCTAGCTCTATGTCGTGGTCTAGGTCATAGTCTAGGTCTATGTCATGATATATGTCATGGTCATCGTATAGGTCTAGGTCATGCTCTAGATATTTCTATGTTTGGGTTTAGGTCTAGTTCTTGACATGTCTAGGTCAAGGCCATTTCTTTTCTTCTTGATGCAAACCCCCACCATTCCCAGGGGCTTGCGCGATCTCTTGGTCTAAGGATCGTTCACAGTAGGGAGCTGAATTAGCTCTCAGGCTCCTACTGAACCCTCCAAATCTTATACCACATGCCTTTTCTCTTCTCCCTGCGCGCAAATTCAAGTTCGCGAGAGTCTTATCCAGTCAATGGAGAAGTCCACATGACCTCAGGCCAAAACCATGGGCTAAACCCTTTAAACAGTAGGAAATTTTCCACTTTGGAGCTCCAGGCTTTAGGAGTTCCAAGAACAACACAATAGGATTCTCCCAAACGTCGAATTCACGAACGACCAAACAATGACGTGAATCAATGACTCTCAATATGTGCTGAGATCTATGGTTCATAGTAGTTTCGGGACTCAAGGATTCAGGAGTCTCCCTTGATCCAACACGTGATAGCTCCAAATACATGAATATCAAATTAGCAGATCAAACAACTACCGTCCACCTCAGATCAATGGTCTCTGTTTACTCCACGCTCCGGGCTTTAGATATTTTTTTGACACTACTCTTCAAAACCTCCGAAGTGATAAACTGATGAACTACTAGATCTACAATCCATGTGTCTCTCTCAACAGACGGTTGAGATCTAATTCAGCCTTTGGGCCTTCGAGAGTTCTCAAACCAAAACAATTTACACCTCTGTTCTCCTGGAGTACCGTATTTCTGGACCACGCTTTATCTGCGGACTCGTGTCCTCATCTAATAATGGTACATATCAACTTCAGATCTCGAGAGTTCGGGAAACTTGTCTCCTCCATGAAACATAATCAAAAACTTTAAAACTCACGAAGTCCAAAGGACTTCAAGGGTTATCATCCACGCACTTTCTCCAGATCTGACGGTTGTGAAAACCTTTGGCTCCTTCTGAATGGATCTCATCCACTTGCCCACCAAAGAAAAGGAATTCTTCCCTTCGAGAACTAAATCTTGCTATCCTTCCTGAGATTTTTCAACTTTAAAATACTTAGGCTTTGGTGCATGCCTTGCGCTACTTCTCTTGAGCTTGAGACTTAGAAAATCTCCCGTGCACTCCTTGTGCTTTCTCACCTTGAGACTCTTTCAACACTTTTCTAAGTGTTGGCTCTATGCAGACCTTGCACGAGTCTATCCTTTGAGCGTTTATACTCAGATGAGTATATATGCACTCCTTGCACTCACTCTATGAGATTCACTCTATCTCTCCTGAGATATCGAGTATGAAAATGACTCTGCCTTCACACTCTTTGCGTGGCTACTATGTACTCCTTGCACTAGGATTTTAGAAGAGAAACAATTGAAAATTATAGAAAATCAAAGGTTCATTCAATTAACCATGAAATACACACACATGCATATAAACACATAAAATAGATAGAATAACATTACCCAAATAAGTCAGAGATAAGAAAGCTCAAACATTTGAAGCAAATCTCCTCTATTATATTCCTTCATCAAAACATTTACAAGAGTTATCACAACTCTTAGCTTCTCCCTTTGAAAACGCTCACAATAAGCTTCAACCACAATTACAATAATCTTCAACATCCTCTTTTGGGAATATATTACATACATTTATACATGGAGGGGATTCTCGAGCTTTCCTTCCGAATAATCTAGTGCTTTTACATCATAATTAAAGCATTCTACCACTAATATTATTACAATTAAATGAGCATTTACAATATAGATACAAGTCGATGCTTTAAATCTATACAATCCTTTAAGCATTAAAGAAATTACAGTCACCTGGATTATTTACAATGGCTCTTGCCTCAAAATATTAAAGGTCCTTAAAGTACAATACTTTCAAAATACTAAAGTGACACATTCTCCTTGGGATCCAAAACATTTTTAATGAGCGCTGGATGCTGATCTGTCCTCCACTTGGCCTCATTGAATGTTGATGGCGATGCTCCTACATCATACTCCTCTGGGAAAAAATATTCATGGACTCTTGTCCATGAGATCCTGCAACGTCTTTCCATGCTTTTGGATATCAATTTCAGTTATCCAACTGACATATTCTGCTGGATGATCTTTCCACTTAACCATATACTCATAATAAACGTTTCTCTTGGTTTTCTTAGCAATCCTCTGATCTAAAGTCTTCTCTATCTATGGATTCTCTTCTATGGGAATCTTTCGCTTCCACTGAATCTCCTCTCGATCATCTGTCCCTTTTGTATCATCCATCCTGTAAGGGTATAAGTATGCTACATTGAATATTGGTGATATTCCAATGTCCTATGGCAGTTCAATATCATAAGAATTTGTAGCAAAATTTTTGAGGATCTTACAAGGTCCTATCTTTTTCATATTCAACTTGTTATATTTCCCTTTCAGAAATATTTCCTTCCTCAGGCATGATAAGACTTGATATCCAATTTCAAAATTCACCTCTCTTCTTCTCTGGTCTACTCTGCTTTTGTATTTTTGGCTGCTATTATGTACCTATCCCTTGATTTGATCATGCAACTTATGAATTTCTACAACAAAGTCCTCTGCTCTTTCACTTCAAAATTCATATCATCCCAAATATCTCAACTCTGAAATTCCTCTTGGATGCATCCCATATACTATCTGGAATGGGCTCTTATCAATACTCTTATTCAGTGATTCGTTATATGCAAACTCTGCTTGGGACAAAATTCGATCCCACTGACTGTTATGTCCAGTGATCAAACTCCTTAAAATATTCCCTAAACTTCGATTCACTACCTCAGTTTGTCCATATTTATGAGGATGATATGATGAACTGAAATAAAAAATTGTCCCTAGTTTCTTCCACAAGGTCCAAAAGTGTCTCACAAATTCAGTATCTCTGTCGGAAACTATACTCTTTGGAAACCCATGCAATCTCACAATCTCCTTGAAAAATAAATTCGCTATGTGAGTAGCATCGCTGGTTTTGTGACACGGTATGAAATGTGCCATCTTCGAAAATTTGTCAACCACCACAAAGATTGAATCACTTCCTCTCTAGGTTCTTGGAAATCCAAGAACAAAATCCATACTTATAGCATCCCACGACTTGTCTATAACATGCAATGGTTGATACAATCCAGTGTTTTGCTGCTTTCCTTTAGCATACTGGAAGATGTTGTATCTTTCCATGAACTTCTTCACATCATACCTCATACCTGACCAATAATATGAAGAACTCAATTGCACATACATTTTATCATGGCCAAAGTGTCCAACCAATCCTCCACTATGTTTTTATTTTAGCATATTGTCCCTCATTGAGCATTTTGGGATACACAACTGTCTTCCTTTGAAAAATTGTCCATCTTGGATCAGATACTCCATCCATTGATTTCTGTCCCTTAACAAAGGGTTCTCACATGTTTCATAATATTCCTTGAAATCCGAGTCTTCTTGATACATCTCATTGAGGTGTTCAAATCCCAAAGTCTCCACTTGGAATTCCCGCAAGATCAAACATCTCCTGCTCAAAGCATCTGCAACTTTGTTAGTGTTTCCACTAATATGCTTAGTAAAAAATGTAAAATTATGCATGAATTCTACCCATTTTGGCATGTATCTAATTCAATTTCTCTTGTCTGGTTATAAACTTCAAAGCCTGATTGTCAATATACAAAACAAACTCTTTTGGGACAAGATAACGCCTCCATTTTTTTAAAGATTGTATTACAACATAAAATTATTTTTCATATGTTGACTACTTCCTCTTAACATCATTCATCTTCTCACTGAAATAAAAAACAAGCTTGTTATCTTGACTTAAAACTGCACCAATGGCTACCCCACTTGCATCGCATTTTACCTGAAACGTCTTCTTAAAATCTTGCAGAATTAAAATAGGTTGTTCTGTTATATTTTATTTCAATACTCTAAATCCATTCTCAACTTATTTTGTCCAATTAAAATATCCATGTTCCTTCTTTATGGTATTCAATACGGGTGCACAAATACTGTTGAAATTCCTGTAGAAACTTGCCAACCCATGAAAAATCCTTACTTCAAACATGCTTCTTGGAGAAGGCCATTCTCTTATTTCCCTCACCTTCTCTAGATCCATCTTCAATTCATTTGAAGATATTATGAACCCCAAATACACAAGTTTTTTTTTTCATAAAATAACACTTCTTCAAATTCACCAACAACTTCTCCTGTTGCAACCTCTTCAACACCATTTTAAAATGTCTCAAATGCTCCTCTTCACTCTTACTGAAAATCATGATATCATCTAAATAAACAACCATGAACTTACAAATAAAGTCTTTGAGTACTTCATTCATCAACCTCATAAACGTACTTGGTGCATTCATTAAGTCAAACATCATAACAAGCCACTCATACAGTCCTTAATTTGTTTTGAATGTTGTTTTCCATTAATCTCACTCTCTCATTCTTATTTGATGATAACCACTCTTCAAGTTTGTTTTGGAAAAATAACTAACTCCACTCAAGAAATACATTAAATCATCCATTATGGGTAAAGGAAACCTATACTTGGTGGTTATCTTGTTGATGGCTCTAGAATCTATGCACATTCTCCAGCTTCGATCCTTCTTCAGACTCAACACAGTTGGTACCGTGCACAGGCTCAAACTTTCCCTAATCAAACCTTTATCCAACAACTCTTGGAATTTCTCCTTGACCTCTTTATTGTCTTGAGCTTCCTGAACAGATTTAATTGGTAATCCTTGGGTATGAACTTAGCTACCATTCTATCCCAACTCTTGATTTTGGTCTTACCTTTCCTTCCTTTGTTAGCTTGCAATTCATCCCACCATACAACTGCATGTCCCTTCAATCTGGTTACCGCATGCTTTACCTTCTTTTAATCGTCAATTTACTTATAGTCAAAGTACTTATCTAAAGAACTTACCCAATCAAGTAATTCTTCTACATTTAAATTACCTTCATACATCGAGACTTCTATTTTTGCTCTAGTTCCTAGCTTGACAACAACTCTCAACAATCACTCCTCTGCTTCTTGTTCTCCTGCAACTTATTCCTCTTCTACATATTCATTTTCAATTTCACTGATGTCACCAACAACAGGTTCTCTTCTTGGTGTTGTCTCCATGGCGTCCAACCTTGCATGAAGTTGTATCATTTCCTCTTCCATGGCTGCATTGACCACTGGTCTCTCTCTATGTCTTCTTGGTGGCATGATTCTAAATTTTCTTTTCACATAGAGCTAAATTGTGGATCTGATACCACTTGATGCAAACCCCCACCACTCTCAGGGGCTCGCACAACCTTCCGGTCTAAGGATCATTCACAGTAGGGAGATGAATTATCCCTCGGGCTCCTGCTGAACCCTTGAAATCATATACCACAGGCCTTTTCTCTTTTCCCTGTATGCAAATTAAAGTTTGCGAGGGTCTTATATAGTAATCAGAGAAATCCACGTGACCTCGAGCCAAAACCATTGGATAAACCCTTTAAACAGTAGGAATTCTACCACTTCGAAGCTCCAGGCTTCAGGAGTTCGAACAACAACACAATAGGATTCTACCGAACGTCGAATTTGTGAACGACTGAACAACAAAGGGAATCAACGACTCTCAATATGCGTCGAGATCTATGGTTCACAGTAGTTTCAGGACTCCAGGCTTCGAGAGTCTTCTCTGCACCNAAATACACAAATCCTGAATTAGCAGATTGAACGTCTACCGCCCACCTTAGATCAACGATCTCTGTTTACTCCACACTCCAGGCTTCAGAGATTTTTGTGACACAACTCTTCAAAACATTCGGAGTACCGAACTAATGAACTGCTGCATCTATGATCCATGTGTCTCCCTCAATAGATGGTTAATATCTACTCCAGCCTTCAGGAGTTCTCGAACCAAAACACTTTACACCTCTGTTCTTCCAGACTACCGGATTTCTAGACCACGCTCGATCTGTGGACACATGTCCTCATCTACTAATGGTCTGGATTCAATTTGGATCTCAGGACTTTGGGAAACTTGTATCCTCCACGAAACACACTCGAAAACTTCCAAAATCGTGAAGTCCAAAGGACTTCAAGGGTTATCATTCTTGCACTTTCTTCAGATCTGACGGTTGTGAAAACCTCTGGCTCCCTTCGAACGGATCTCTTCTGCTTGTCCTCCAAACAAAATGAATTATTCCCTTAGAGAACTTAATCTCTCTATCCTTCCAGAGATTTGTCAACTTTAAAATACTTAGGCTCTGGCCCACACCTTGCACTACTTCTCCTGATCTTGAGACTTAGAAAATCCCCCACGCACTCCTTGCACTTGCTCACCTTGAGATTCTTTCAACACTTCTCTAAGTGTTGGCCCTATGCACACCTTTCATGGCTCTATCCTTCATGTTTTTATACTCAGATGAGTATATGTGCACTCCTTTCACTCACTCTACAAGATTCACTCTATCTCTCATGAGCTATCGAGTCTGAAAATGACTTCGCCTTCACACTCTTTGCGTGGCTACTGTGCACTCCTTGCACCAGGATTTCAGAAGAGAAAAAATGGAAACTTATAGAACATCGAATGTTCATTCAATTAACCATTAATAACACACACAAGCATATAAACACATAAAATAGATATAAGCATAACATTACCCAAATAACTCAGAGATTAGCAAGCTCATACATTTGAAGCAAATCTCCTCTATTATATTCCTTCAACAAAACATTTACAAGAGTTCTCACAGCTCTCAACTTCTCTCTTTGGCAACACTCACAATAAGCCTCAACTGCATTTACAATAATCTTCAACAACCTATTTTGGGCATATATTACATACATTTATACATGGAGGGGCTTCTCGAGCCTTCCTTCTGACTACTCTAGTGATTTCACATCATAATTAAAACATTCTACCACTAAGATTATTATAATTAAATGAGCATTTACAATATAGATACGAGTTGATGCTTGAAATATGTACAATCCTTTAAGCATTAAAGAAATTACAATCTCCTGGATTGTTTACAATGGCTCTTGCCTCAAAATCTTAAAGGGACTTAAATTAAAATACTTTCAAAATACTAAAGTGACGCGCTCTCCTTGGGATAAAAAATGTTTTGAGTGCACGTTGGATGCTGATCTGTCCTCCACTTGGACTCATTGAATGTTTATGGCGATTCTCCTGCATCACTTGCAATGCAGGGAGGAGGGATGCAGAGAGAGGAAGAAAGAGAGTTTGAAAGGGGGAGAGGGGAAGAAAAAAAGAGTGAGGGACATGGAGAGTGGGGGTAGAGAGTGAGAGTATGGGGATAGAGAGTGAGAGAGTGAGAGTATGGGGGGTCTATTTAATGGTCTATTTCAATCTCTAGGTCATCATCTAACTCTAGATTTAGCTCTATGTCATGGTCTAGGTCATGGTCTACGTCAAGCTCTAGGTCATCGTCTAAATCTAGATATAGCTCTATGTTGTGGTCTAGGTCATGGTCTAGGTCTATGTAATGGTCTACATCATGGTCATTGTATAGGTCTAGGTCATGCTATATGTCTTGCCATGTCTAGGTCTTTCTATGTCAAGGTTTAGTTCTAGGTATTGACATGTCTAGGTCAAGGTCATTTCTTTCCTTGCGATGTAGGGAGGGGGGCTGCAGAGAGAGG
>SNQJ01S0200417.1:0-16971 GCA_010110895.2 Picea sitchensis | reverse complement strand
CAATGGTCACCAATTCATTTGTAACAACTAAGAAGAGTCTCTTTAACATGTCCCTTTCTCTATTCCTCACCTTTAGAAATATTGCTAGCATCTCCTCTATCATAAAAAAATATGGTTTCGTTTCCATTAGGAGACATGAGCTTGTTGAAGCCCTCTACAATTGACATAGAGTCTTTTGGTGCACCCTTTTACCTAGACAGGTTTCCCTCCCACAAGATATATATCAGTAATTCATTTTATCCCTTGCTCCATCCCTTTATCATGTTCCTATACAATCCTCAATCCAAATTTCCCATAGCCCTTCCTCTCCATCCCTTTATCATGTTCCTATACAATCCTCAATCCAAATTTCCCATAGCCCTACCTCATGTCATATATTTTATTTTGGAGACATCAAGAGAATTGTTCAAATGATCAATAACAATAGAGTTACATATGAGGAAGACCTACACATTGAGTTCCTCAAACATGGTATTCACTCTATCAACTCCACTATTGTCAGTTTGTTTGATTTATTGCGTTGTTTGATCAAGTTCTCCTTTCACATGGTTCCACCATATCATCCACCCCATTTTGAAATCAAGGTTTATTTAAGATCCTACAATTACATGACGATCATGATTGGACACACTTATATACCTATTATCAAATTTAGTTAAGATCATGTGTGAATGGCATAATTTAAAAATAAAAAAAAAACCAATATTGGTCGCTTTAGAGACTAACCTGTTCATCGCTAGTATTTCCAATTGGTCACAAACATCAATGTGTTAGTCTCTAGAGATACCAATGTGTTATTCGCTAGAGAGACCAACGTGTTGGTCACTTGTATTTCCATTTGGTCGCAAACTAGTTCACTTGGTCGTTCTAGCGACTAACTGATCCTCCTTTGTTTGACCTTTTTAACTGATGGTTTGGTTTCTCTAGCGACTAATATTCGTCATTCTAGCGACTCATAGTGGTTTATTGAATAATTTTTCCAGGGTTGTCTTGGTCACTCTTGCGACTAATATTAGTCGTTTGACCAACTAACATTCGTCGCTAGCTGAACTTTTCACTATTGTGAATAGACTTCTTTTCCCGGTCGCTAGAGCGACGAAGATCCATGTGTGGCCGCTAGACCAACGAATGAATTCCGATGAAAAAAAAATCATCTTGGTCGAAAAAATGACTCTATTCCAATGAAAATCCGTCTCTACTTCGTCCCAAAAATGTTCAAATTTAATAGTGCTAGGACACGCGACTACAGAATGCCAAACACCTCCGAGAAGGGTAAAGAAGCCGAGAACCCACCTCTTCCTCTCCAGATTGAGAAGACATTGGGATAAACAATGACACGCATCCCAAAAGGCATGTTCAAGAAACTTTCCCACAATCCAAATTCAAGGGCCTCCCAGAACTACTCTGTGGTGGAGGATTTGTCTCAAACCCCTTGTGCAATGTCTGCTTTGGAAGTCCTCCAGAGCTTCCCTTCCCAGAGAAAGGATTTGTTAGTTACGTTAGGATCTGCTGAGACTTGTAATCCAGGAATGATCATGTTTGATACGACCAAATTAAAACCTCATCTCCCTTACCACGTGGCATTTCAAATAGTAGTGGATTACACCATGAAAACTTTTACTTGAAACATTTTTTGCACGGTGGTTGATGAGGGTGCCTCAACATGCGTGATGTCTTTAGCATGTTGGAAGGCCATTGGCCAATCCGTTTTGTCTCCATCACCAACTCTTCTAACCTCTTTTGATGGTCGTTCATTCCGACCACATGGAATCATCCCCTCTTTCCCTGTGCAGTTAGGGGGTAAGATCGTGTGCGTCGAAGTTGAAGTGGTCGATGCGTCTCTCGACTACAATCTCTTGTTAGGAAGGAGTTGGAGCTATGCTATGCAAGCAATGGTCGTGATAGTTTTCTGGGTCTTGTTTTTTCCACATGAGGGTCGAATCGTGCCCATTGATCAGTTATCCTTCTCCCATCCTGACCCTTCATCTGGGGTATCCACGGTCCTGATGATTGATAACCCTCAACCTGACATCATCAATGTAGGAGTTGGTTTGTGCCCACTTTGATGGGTACTTTTGAATACCCGCCTCCGATTGATAATGTCCATTACATATCGGTTGTCCCCGACCATCCTAGGGCTGAAATATTTCAAATCTCATCATTTCGCATGACTTACTTTAACGATCTGTGGACTCTTCCTTCCCCATCAGCCATGATGGAAGGGACAGGGCACCATGGAATGGCCATGCCTTTGTTCGAAAAAGAAGTTGCATACTCTATAGTCCAACAAGCTTTCATCGACCCCGATCCGACTCCCACACAAGAGTTAGATCTGGTTCTTGAACCTATTTGGGCTCAAGGTTCCCTTGCCAATAATAATTCTTTAGATTTAGTCTTGCCCTTGGATGAGGCAATTATTGAGGCAATGATTAGTCTGGACAGACCCTCGGATGATCTCCATCACAGATCTTATTTCCTCCCAGAGTTAAGAAGAATTGAAGCAGGTGAATTCACTCTGACTATGACTGGAGATAGGGCTTGTCCTATCAACACTTTGGCTATGCACATAGTTTATGTTGAAGGAAATATGGAAACCATCGCTAAAAAGATACCTATTGATATCTCCAAAGCCCCTTGCATCGTGGAGAATTTCTTCATCGGAGCGAACTGCTCCCCCAAGGAGATTCAAATATACACGAATTTATTTAAAGAATTCCATGACATGTTTTCCTGGTCTTACGAGGAAATGCCAGGCATAGATCCAAGAATCGTCGAACATGAAATCACGACATATCGTGACTCTAAGTCGGTCCAGCAGAAGCTTCATTTGGTTAATCCTAAGAAAGTATCAACTATTAAGGATGAAGTAGAGAAACTACTCAAAGATGGTTTCATCTACCCCATTCAATTGAGTCAATGGGTGTCAAATATCATTCTAGTCAACAAACAACAGGGTGCGATTCACTTATGTACAGTTTTCCATGATTTGAACAAGGCCTGTCCAAAGGATAATTTCCCCACTCCATTTATTGACCAGATTGTTGATGAATGCACAAGTTGCGAGGTCTTTTCTTTCATGGATGGTTTTTCGGGATACAATCAGATACAGATCAAGCCCGAAGACCAACACAAAGCCTCTTTCATTTGTCCATGGGGTACATTCGCTTATCGGAAGATGCCTTTTGGTCTGAAAAATGTTGGAGCTACCTTTCAGCGCACCATTTATTTTGCTTTCCATGACCTCAAACACATAGTCGAGTCTTATCTTGATGATTTAGCATCACGATATCATAAGAGAGTTGATCATCCCACACACCTTCGACTTATCTTTGAGCGATGTCGCTACTATCGGATTCGCTTGAATCCAAAAAAATGCAGCTTTTTGCATAACGTCGGGTCATCTACTAGGTTTCATAGTTTTGACAACAGGGATCATGGTTGATCCTCTAAAGGTTGAGGCGATAGTTCAGTTTCCTCCCCCGTGCACAATCCCTGAGCTTCAGAGTTTACAGGGAAGATAGAACTTTTTACGGCGTTTCATCGCAAACTTTGCCAAGATCACAAAGGGTTTCATGCATTTATTGAAGAAGGTCGTTCCTTTTCATTGGGACGAAGCCACTCAATGCTCTTTCAAAGCATTGAAACACGCCCTCACGTCTTCCCCTCTGCTTCGACCACCCAATTATAATAAATATTTCTTATTATACTTGGCCATTGTGGAGTCCACCATCGGTATCGTCTTGGTTCAGGAGGATGATTTTCTCTCAAAATACGTGATTTATTACCCGAGCCAAGGCCTGGTTGGACTAGAACTCAATTATTCCCACATTGAAAAAATGGCATTGGCAGCAGTTCATGTTGTCCAATGGTTCTGTCATTACATCTTATTTCGCAAGACCACCATCATTGCCATTGTGAATATGTTTCAATATGTGTTGACACGACGTGTAATCGGCAGAAATATCAGTAGATGGATAGTTATCCTCCAGGAATTCAAATTGGATTCTATTTCAACGAAATCCAAAAAGTTGTTGGTCTTCGCAGAACTCATCTTGGAACTTCCGGTCGAATCAGGTGATTTTATACTCGAGGAGTCGCCTATCAAAGGAGACATGTTTTTGATCATGTATTCGGACCCCTGGTACAAAGATATACTAGTCTATCTCCAGACTTTGAAGTTCCCCACATCTACTTCTCGTGATGAGCATCATCGTATATACCATCAGGCCAAAAACTATCTCATACTCGAGGACACTCTGTATTTTCGAGGTGTAGATTGCATCATTCACTGGTGTCTCACTCATTAAGAAGCGGAAATCGTGCTTAACAATTTCCACACTGGAGCATGTGGCGGTCATTTGTCTGGGTTGGAAACAACCCAAAATATTTTATGAGCTGGTTACTTTTGGCCGACATTAATCAAATATTGTGTTGAATCGTTCATGAAGTGCCACCCATGTCAGGTATTCTCTTGGAAGATGAGGGCACAACCCACTTCCATGTTTTCTGTCATCACAGTTGGTCCCTTCACCAAGTGGGGAATTGATTACACTACATGAAACTCCCCTTCAACAAGGGGGCACCGTTATATCATCGTAGCATTATACTACTTCACGAAGTGGGTTGAGGCTATGCTAAGGTTTAAATATGATGGTGAGACAACAACTCTCTTTTTGTTTAACCAGATAATAGCAAGGTTCGGCATCCCGAGAGAGATTGTCACTAACCATGGCAGTCACTTTCAGAATAAAATTATGTACGAGTTAACATGAAAGCTTGGGTTGAGGCAAGAACATTCATCACCCTACTACCCACAAGAGAATGGTCAGGTGGAAGCTGTGAATAAGTCCCTTAAGACTATTCCCAATGAATGATCAATTCAGCCAAGTCAAATTGGCATTTGATGTTGTACTCCGCATTATGGGCCTACCGAATGTTTGTTAAGACTGCAAGCCTTTTCTCACCTTTTCAACTCATTTACAGGATGGAAGCAGTCTTGCCTATAGAGTGACAGATCTCGTCTCTAAAGTTGGCAATATAGCTATTTCCAGACACTTCACCGCTTGAAGAGAGTTTATTGTATCTCGAGCAGTTGATGAGTGACTTCATGATGCATCCTGGCTAACAAGGCTCACAAACAAAAAGTCAAGTGTCAGTATGATAGGTCTGTTCGTCCTCAGATTTTATTTGAAGGTGACCTTGTCTTGGTCTACGACCAAGATAAGGACCCCCTGGGGGCATGCAAGTTCAAACCCATGTGGTTCAAACCTTTCATCGTGAAGGAGGTTCTAAATAAGGTCGCTTATCATCTAGTGGAATTTCAGGGAAATGATTTGGCAGAGCCTATAAATGGTCTCTACCTCAAGAAGTATTACTCATAGGTGGGTCACCTTGGGTGACTTCTTGTACATATGTATAGTTCTTATACATTTTCTTTTTAGTTTTTGTATTTTTTGTTTTATGGACGTGTCATTTTTTATGTCATATCTTTCACTGTGGTAGATGTCAAGTGAATCAGAGGTGTTCATTGGGTTTGCGAATGATGCTATCCGACACACTCAAAGGCTTTCTTCCACATCTTGGGTGATTTTCACACCTCAAGGCCAATTTCTATCTTTAGGAGGTATCTGTTTAGGTGACGCCACAAACAATGTCGCTGAATACTGCGCAGTCTTAGAGTTTCTTCATGATGCTTTGTTTCATGGTATCTCTCATCTCTGGGTCTAATTAGATGCTCAATTGGTTGTTTCCTAGTTAAATGGGGTTTACCACATTTACGATCCTACTCTACACTAACAATTCATTAGGGTACATCTCTTAGAATGAAGCTTTGATTACATTATGTATATCCATGTTCCTAGGATATTGAATCAAATCACTGATACTCTAGCTAATCATGTATTATATTTTCATTTTGCACACATGTAAGAAAAAGTACACACACACACATGTAAATACATTTGTAAAATAAATGTAATCCATAAGACGTAAAAACATGTAAATACACACACACAAACACACACACAAACACACACACACACACACACACATATATATATATATATATAAAATCTCAGAGTACATGGGTGGGCATAAGCGCCTCAAAAATATGTCTAATAAGAATCATGGGGCTTATGCCCTCAAAAATATACAAAAGTTTCCCTTGGCATGTAAGTAGTCTAGCCTAGCTAAGGGCATGACCTGTTGGCCCTGCCATAATGAACAAAGACGTTTTCCAAATGCCGGAAGAGCTAGACCCAGGTCCGTAGTACCCCAACTACGTGAGATTGCATTGATGGCGGCAAATCCTCGATCTCTTCCATAGGGACTACTCGAGTGAGTGCAGTGAGGTTCCGCTCCACCCGTATCAATCCTCTCTCAGCCTCTCCAGCTGGAGGCCCCCCTGATACTGCTGTTGGTTCTGCCTCTGGTCGAGGATGCCACCTAGTCCTCGAGAAGTCTGTTAGATGCATTGGTACCACATATGTACATAACATATACATAAATGTCAGATACTATGGTATACAAAAAAACAACATATATAAAAATAAAGAAAATTTAAATAACTCTAAAAAAAAAACATACCCATCTCTCCTCACTCCACTCCGAGAGGTACAAGCATGTCCGAATCTCTAGAAAAGTTAATCCCAGCATAGGGGTATTCTTCTATTGCTAGAATTTGTCATGCCCACCAGTCAATAAAATTATCATCGAAAGCCTCTACGGTCCTCCTTCCCCCCTATCGCAGCATCAACACCGCCCATCTGCATAATGCTGGGAGAGAGGCCACGTGCCCTCGTATCGTCTCTCGCGGACTAAGACTAGGTACCCTCTCAAAGAAAAAGGAACACAGAACAGTATTGAATCCAAATTTTTTGTTCTCTTGTATCTGACACTCTGTTAGATGACTCTTCATGCAATCTAGCATGGTTGTATTCCAGTTGAAAATTTGTGCATTTAAGCATTGCACCGCACAATGCATGTGTGCTCAGGAGGCCTGATGTAACATCGTGGATCTAGTAATCTGCCTAATGAGTAACACTGTCACTTTCAACGATAGATTGCTGATCTTGTTTATCAACACCTGATAACTCACCTTCTCAGTACCAACCTCGCAATGGAGTCCAATAAACTCCTCAATGTTGTGAGGCCCAGGGGGAAAGGTACGCAAGTTGACTGGATCCCTTCTCCTTGAGAGACCAGTCAGGAAGTAAATATCTTCAGTAGTTGGAGTCAACGACTGCCCCTCAATCATAAATGCCTCAGTGTCAAGATTCCAGTAATCTATCAAAGCATTCAACAACCTGGGTTGTGCCCTCATGAACGAACACTGGAAGAATTTCAACAACCCACATTGCGCTAATACAGTGATAGCAACAGGGCCTTGTGAGACCAAAAAATCAATGTCTTCATGCTCCCTTTCTC
The DNA here is from genome assembly GCA_010110895.2 of Picea sitchensis. Lineage (NCBI taxonomy): Eukaryota > Viridiplantae > Streptophyta > Pinopsida > Pinales > Pinaceae > Picea > Picea sitchensis. The sequence goes on along the minus strand of SNQJ01S0200417.1, from coordinate 9,546 downwards.
TCCAATGGACGTACATCCTACAAAATGACAAGTTCATGGGGAGTTAACTCTTGCTTTTTATTTTTTTGCACACATGCAGATTGTTTTCTACACACGAGCATACACAGGTTGTCCTAAGACAACCCACATACACATAGGGCTGACCTTTTTAAAGGTCAACGACCCTCCAAAAAACAAAAGGAAATACAAAAAGGAAGAATGGAAATGCAGGAGAGGCTAGTATGTACTTACTTGGTCCAAGCGGAAGTTCGTTTCGTCCACTGAATCTCTCAGAATAAACTCTTTTGGCAAAGGGGTGTTTTTGACATTTTATCAATTCTCAATTTACAATGGTGATAATGAGCTGCCAGCTTCTATTTATAGAATTTTTGGCCCCTTTTTGTCACTTTTTGGACCCTATTGTTGTTTTTTCTAGCCTGAAAATCATTTAGAGTGGTTCTCAAGTTTCTTTTGGGATGTTATGATACATTTTTATTTTGGTTTGGTGAACTATTTTTGACAATTGGGGCACTTTTAAGGTCCTTTGGTAAAAAGTCTTTTTTCAAACTTTGTGCATTTAAGATAGGATTCCACCTCCACTTGTTGCACCTCATTGTCTTTTTCTCTTTTCCATAGGATCGATCCCACCGAATTGCGACACAGAACCCTCACTCCTGCTCTAGAAGTGTCGTAATTTAGTGGCAGAGCCTACCTTCACACAGATTCCCTAGGTAGATCCTGTTTGCATTTTGGTGTCCATGCCATCACTAATGACTTTAGGCTCGGGAGTCATTTTATTCCTATCGTGATTACGAGTTTGAGACTTCACATGTCTGATATGTTATCAATCTTGGTTTCACCCTCGGGACTCCCAAAACAACGAGCCTTCTTTTAATCCCTTTTCAGACCCTCTAAACATGAAAATATTGTCGATAAATCTTATTGTGCTTCACGCTCACCAAACTAAAATCCGAAGGAATGTCTGTCCGGTGGTATTTTACCCCTTTTTCGGTCCAGATGGTCAAATATACCAACAAAGGTATACTCTAGGAGCCTCGGTTCTCTAGAAGAGTATTATCAAGTATAAATTTAACCCTTTTTCGGGCCTGAGGGACTAAATTTACAAAAAAGGAACCCCCACAGAGTCCATAGTTAAGCTCTTTTTATACTCCCTAAAATTGAAAAGATGGTTGAGTGATCTTGTTTTTTCACACTCGTTAAATTGGTCCAGAAGAACATCCCTTACGAAGTCCATAGTTAAGCTCTTTTCAGACTCCTTAAATATGAAAATATTGTTGAGTGATCTTGTCTTTGTCACACTTGTTAAAATGGTTTTGAATAAAAGTTTGTTCGGTGCTATTTTACTCCTTTTCTGAATCGATTAGACTACCTTTGAAAAAGGTACCCCAATGGAGTCTCCTTTTACGCTTTTTCAGACTCTCTCAAAATGAAAAACTGTCGAGGTTACCTTCTCTGGGCTCATTAAAATTACATCGAAGGACTTTATCATTATGTCTTATTAATCGCATTTGCATCCTTGCGTCTTTGGCCTAATATCGTCTCCATGTTTCTCTCAATTGAACCATCTGAAGCATGCCTTATACACAAGCCTTGTAGCACTTTGCCTCTACGTCTTGACACCTTGACCCATGGAGGATTTTTCCCGAGTGTCATTTTCCTGCATATGTCCCCTTTCTCTGAGCATTAGTGTGTTCCTTGCACTTGGAACTAGTATGTCTGTGACACTCGTTCCTCCTTTGTAACGTAGAATTATTTTATTATTTTTCAAGATTTCCAAAATTATTGAAAAAGACAAAAAAATCAAATATACCCCAAAAAGAAGAAGGGAAAAGTATTTTCTTTTTGTTGACAGCACAATGAGTCTCCCTTGGACAAAGCATGTCCTTCCATTTGTTCGTCAAGATCTAGGATTCAATATGACCTTAGGAAGTTGTTCTCTCTACATAGAGTTGTATCCTCCTTCATTTGGTTATCCTTCCAAACATATGGAGAGTTGTGTTTCCTCCTGCATCGTGAACTTCTGTCAATTCCATGCTCCCTGAGTCTCATCATTCATCATGCTTATGTCCAAGGGAAGTTTTACTAAACTTGATTTGTCCCTTCTGCAGTTTGTCTCTTGTCCTCATGCCCGACCACCCCGAAAGACCAATCAAGTCCTTGTTCGAAATCATTGAAGTTCTCTGCCTGATCACCGACATCCTCTTGTCTGTTCCCGACGAGCCATCGAAGACCTCTGGGTAGTGAATTCATACACTGATATTACACTCCTACCTGAGTTTTGAATATTTTGAAGTTTTTTCTCGATCTCTGAAGACCTCATCTCCAGTCATCGAACGCCATTAGCTTCTTAAAGATGAATACTATACATGTATATCTTTTGATTTCGAGATGTAGATCCGTTGTGTATTACTCACAGATACACTTTATATAGTTATATGACATGGATCTGCAGTGTATTTGATTGACATCCATGATTTTATTTCATCCCGAGCATGGGTATGCCTGCCTCAGTGAGACAAATTGTTATTTTGCAGATGGCACCTCCTAAACTCTGGTCCCTGGGCTCACTCGCTTCGTATGTTGGTGAATATTTGTAATGTATTTCAGCCATCAGATGATCTTCTAACCTCACACATTAGGGGCCATCTGTTATAACCCTAAATTGCACCACACATGCATACCTGGCATCAAACCATCTTACTTGTTGTCTTTGCTAATCCATCACTGAACAAATCTTCTAAAAAACCATTTTTTTTAAGGTGTACGCGCCCTACACCACTACTGCCCATGTACACATTCTTGTTGCACCACTATAGCCCGCGTATACTCACAAAAAGCGTGAAAAATGAAAATTGCAAAGGGATACAGGTTTTTGGGCCGTTACCTAACCATTTGACTGCCCATAGCCAATCACCCCAACCGTTACTATATTTTTGGCCTATAAAAGAAGGTGTTGGGGTCCCATTCCAAGGAGAAGCACAAGAGCATAGAAACTCTTCCCATTTCAGTATTCCCCCTTTGCCCCAATATTCGGCAACCACATTGTGAGTTTGAGCCGGAATTCCTTTTTCCTCCATTGTAAACCCTTGCCATTTCCCCGGAGAGAATTAAAGAGGAGAAGAATACGTGGAAACAATTGGTGCATGGTGAAGAGGAGCCCAGGACCGAGTTCGAGGAGCAGTTACTAGTCTCATATTGTAAATGACTTTTGTGAGATCAATATAAAGAAATATGTTTTTCGTCCCGCCAAATGATGTCTTAAATCTTTATGATTTGTTTACATTTTTTGTTATGATGTCGAACCCACTAATCCATATATAGAATGCATGCTTGTAGTTTCTTGTTTGTCTTTTGGTGAATGTAGGTTGGCCTTGGGAGGAGATATGTAGTCGAGAAACAACTGAGCGCAAAGGGATTGACATTGGACGCAAAGTTTAAGGTATGCCTATTGAATCCCTATACTTTGTCTTTTATGTATGATTGTGGGGTAATGTTGGGATTGTTGTTAAAAGTAGAAGACTTTATATGGTTAGCTCTGCCTGCACTTCAGAACCCTGGTGTAGTCCGTAGGGGGGTTTTCCCACTACAGATTTATTTTCTTCTATCAGCTTACAATTATAGCTAAGATTTATGATAAACAATCTGTTACAATTACTGTAGCAATATATATGAAAAGGAAAAATCTTTGCAATGAAATCTTCACCCGAATACCATAACCATACAAGTATAAAATTAAATCTTAATACAATTAAAATATTTAAGAGGAATAGCATAACTGACGACGATGAGGTGAGGATGTTCTCCCGCACTTGCACTCCGTCCAACTCCCTGCTTTCTAACTGTGACGACTTCACTGGTACCTCCTAGCCAACGCTAGGGGTACTCTTCTTCCCCCTTATCCCCCTGAGCCGCAAAGGGGCCACGCACACAAAACCAGAGACAAATCTAGCTCCCATATCGCTTCGCAAGGTCAAGCTACCACTCTCTTACTCAAGCTAGGTATCCCAACTCCCACAAGAAAAGTCCATCAAAGAAATTCCGACAGCATAACCTTACGCATACCAGTTGTGATCCTTTCCTTATCTTTTCCATTACTTTTTTAGAGGTCTTCTTACTGACCACTTGCCAAATGCACATTAATTTCTTTTTATTAAACATTAATTAGGAAATACTCTTCCCCATACATTTGTCACTCGATCCCTTATTTGCACCAAAAATTCATTTATTTAATTAATTTAACTGCCAATTTCCCTCACCCATCCCATAAGAGTTCCTAAAAACATTCATTGATGTCCCTTTATTCCCTCAATTTCATTTAATGACTGACGCCTTTCTTAAAACTTAGCTGAGTTTTATTTAGGAAAGTTCTCTAGACTAGATTCCTTTCTATGTTCCACATTCATTTTTTCATTCATTTCCCCTTTTTGTCTAAGTTATAAATTAGCATGTCGTGCACAAAACAAATAATTAATTATTAGATAAATTATTTCCCTTTTAAATTCTTAATTTGATTATTTTATTCATCCCCCTTTCTATTAATTAATTAAATTTTTTTTAGTCCTATTACCCTAATTATACCTAGGCTTTAATTTCAACTAGGCTTAGCATTTTTTTTAAGGGAATTTTATAATTAATAAAATTTACTCATACAACATTTTTATTTTAAGGTTGACCACGTCAAAATCATTTTTTTTTCTAGGCATCTAGGTTCATTGACTCACCTGTGTTAAACAATTGTGATGTGCCCTTCAAGATTCACTATGTTCTCGAAGGGTGCCACTCACCTTTGTTCATGTTTTAGTTATGTGACGTTCCCTTCAAGATGCACTATGTGGTCCAAGGGTGCCACTCACCTTTGACTAATTTTGGTAGTCGTCCAACCCTTAGGGTCAATACTCCATCAAGTGAACTTGTGGGAAACCAAGGGCCTCTAAGGAATAAGGACCCTACCTTATTGCATGCCCATTAGAATATTCGTGAGAAACTGTCTTAGTCTTCCCTCACATCATCATGGATATATTGAACTAGGTAATCGTTAACCTACAATTCGAGCCATAGAAAGAGTGCCAGTAGGCTGTGGCAGGGTTGCTGCCACACCTCTCCATCAATATTTCTGGTTGTCATGCATGGCCCCTTTACTCCTAATGTGAGTCTGATTAGAAATCAATCGTCAGCTTAAATCCATCAACGAAACATGTCAACGATCCATAAACACCATCATAATATGACTACTCATATGTCACATATGCAAAACATAAATACCCAAACCATATATAGTCCACTCCTTGACTCGATCTATAGTCCAAGGAGGTCTAATGATGCCATCGACATCCCCAATCTATCAATGTCCTGCACACTCAGGAGAACCCATCAATATCACTTTTCTATACATAGATAATCAAATAGCATAACATCATAATCGATAAGCATCATCATTGGAATCCATAAGCGAAGCAAATAATCATATAATGAACTAGATCACTTGCACACAAGTGTCCTCAAATAATAAGTCGAATCATGTGTGTGCAAGAGAGGTATGTTACATCATTGTGGAAATCTAAGTTTGTTTCACTCAAAGTATCTTATTGATATGAATTATCAATTGTTTTCTAATATAACAATCAATTTGAAGAGATATGAATATATCAGCAACACAACTTCACATTCTTCAAATGTTATTTCCAAAAGGATTGATTTGAAGGTAGATAAAATTTGTGTGATGGATTTTTTGAATAAGTTTTAAGAAGAAGTTTATAAATACACCAAGAATTTACATAGAGCTGGATGGAAATACCTACAATTCAAACAATCCCGTGAAGTGTTTCCACGAGGGACAATTTAATCTATCGTTGATTTTGTAAAGAATTACACATTTGATGCACAAAAAATAAATACATAGTGAATATTATCATTATGATCAAATCACTATATTTTTCGACGTTCTATATAGACATGCTAAACATAGTCTTGATAACATAGAAAGAACCAATGAAAATTGGCATGTTATTAAATAATATCACTTTTATATAAGTGATGGTCGAGCACACGATACACATTATGTACAACAATGTTTTGATAAATTTTATGATTCATTGAAAGAACGTGGGATTGGATTTGATCAACATTGGATATGGTGAAATGGATGTGCGGGCCAGTTAAAATATTAATAATCATTATATTGGTTTTGTCGTCTTTATAAGAAATCAAACATTACACATTGTTGGAATTTTTTTGAGACTAGTCATGGAAAAGGAAACATTACACGACAGTGAAGGGGCATGTGTAAAATGAACACTTCGAAGGTATCAGATGAACCCTCATGCCAATCTCTTTGAATCCTCTAATCAAGTTGTTGAATGGTGCAAACTGGCACTAAGCCATGAAAATAATCCATCAAGAGATGTGCACAGGTGTGTATATATATATGTTACACATGTACACATGATGATTGTATTCACGTGTTCAAATTTATATGATCTTCAATAATTTCCTTGATAGATTTCAAGTTAACAAGTTCTTGTATTGTGCAGGTTTTCTTGGTATGTTGGAATCCAAGATGTATATAGGTTAATCCCATATGAAGTCGATACAATACATGGGACACAAAAAGTGCATTCATTTAAAACAAAATGCTATCAAAATGTGTTTTCATTTGATAGAAGAAATGAATCTTGTTTTTATTCATTTTGCATAGAGGACACAGAATCCATAGAGATTTGCAAAAAAAAACAATGTGGTTCATATGTTAGAGCTTGGATACATATCGAAATTAATATAAAAGGGAAAATTACACTTGCAATCTCAAAGGATATGGAATCAAATGAAACTATAGTGTCAGTTGATGGTGATAGAATTTATGATCTTCTTAGAGAAGGTAATTTTTATGTTTAAATATTTAAACAACTTGTGGATGTACTTATAAGTTGGATATATAAAACTTATATATATAGTAGATTCAAGTTTAATGGCACGTGCATGTGTGCTAATATAACACAAACTACTTGTTGGAACATATCGAATTATTTGCAGGAGATGTCTTTGTCATGGTTGCACCTGTAGACAACACTAAAAACGTGAAATATTATTTGATGTGATGCATAGAACAAAAGATTAGATTATTAGAATATTTTGATGATAACGGTTTTATATATGAAAGAGGATCCATTGTATTGAAAGGTTATTTGTTTTCAAGAAACCCATCAAACCGATAGTCATGTTCACTTTCAAGACTATTAGTCAGATTTCATAAGTTGTCAATATAGTCATTCGGTATGTGCAGCGCGCATAAAGTTAATAGAAGTTCAATGAAGAAAAATAACATAAGTTAGAAAATGGAAAATGTCCAAAGTCGATCATGAATGAATAATTGAAGATGGAATACCATTACGATTTCTTTAAACAAATGAAATACATTCCAGAATTTTATATTTTGCATTGAAAGTACACATATTTATGAATATCTGAGATTCTGGAATCATTTGGTTTAGTTTAATTTCATGGTCCATTCAAATAAGGAACTATATTTTTGATGAATTATAAAGTTTACCGAGCCTTATTTACAATTTGAGGGAAGAACCTATAGATTGTATAGGGAAACTAAAATGACCTATACTTTGAGTGATTATACTAATCCTACAAATTATCCATCGTATACACAAATTCTTTAATGCATCACCAATACTACATAAAGGATTTGTGTTCATTATTTCCAATGATTGAAATTCTTTTTCATCTGAAGATGATAAGTTCATATCATAACTATGACCCATTTCCATATCATTATAAGGGAATATTGATGGCTTAGAAAAACTTTCACTAAATGTAGTACCTTTCATAAAATCATCCCCCTCTCTATTAATATCTCTATGAATAATATCATTTTACAAATTAAAAATAATGCCATCTACTAAGGCTTGGTTTGCTGCATTTAGAATTTCATTTTTTTAATTGAATTTGGAGTATATTGAGAATTCAAGGTAGTGTATGATTAACATCCACTTAAGAGGAAACTTCATTAGATTTAATTGACTGGTGAGATCCTCTACCTATGAGGATGAGGATCACAATGGTGATAGAGGAGACATAATAATTGAACCTTTCTATTTTTAAATTGATAGAGGAGATAGAGGAAACATAGGATAGGATTTGGAGTCCACTATGAAATATCTATGGCACATAAAAGTCTCAATTTCAATTTATTTATTTTTTCTAAATTTTGATTCCAAAAGTGTCAATTTTATTGCTTCATTCCATACCTCTTTTTTATATGGACATTGTAAAAATAAATGGTTTACTAATTCTCCATCCTTTTTACACATTATACACCATGTTGGCCCATAACACTTTTGTTTTTTACCATTATCCTAATTAAAAAATTTAAAGACATCCTAAAAAGTGTCAATTTTAATTATGAAATTGTGAATTTTGATTCCAAAAGTGTTGATATATTAAATTTCTACAATGTGCATTTAGATTTCAATATCTTGAAGTAAATAAAAAAAAATTGAAATTATGAGCTACTTGAAAAATGTGTATGATGAACCTAACACTACTTATAATCTACACATTAAACATAGTTTTCATTAAGTTTGATTGAAAAAATTTAAGTTGAAAAAGAATGTGATTTTGTGACTTGATAACAAAGTTGGGAGTTTACTCAATGTAGACCTTGTATTGTGGATGGTGCGTTGTTATCCCTGCAATTTTTTTGGATAGAAAATTATTTTTTTATATTGAACAATGCTCATAGGTGTCATATTAATGGCACTAGTGAATACTTCCAATGTGCAGAGGATTGATAATCCATCAATCTTTTTCGATCCTTTTCAGTACATAAACAATTTATGTCAATATAAATTTTAATGAAAATCACTTACTTATATTAAAGTTTATTTTAATTTTACATTAACAAAGGTTAGATGTTGTTGTTGTTGTTGTTGTTATTATTATGAAAACTACTATTTATTTCACATTTTCTTGAATGTATATATTGAAGGTTCAAAAAGAAACCAAGGATGGACATAACCAATTTAGTGTTGGACTGTCATTTCATTGTGAATTATCAATTTTGAATAGGGATTTTACTAAGTTTTGGACGGATAAGAGTCTATGCCCTGTCAAAATAAGGGAGGGGCCTAGATTGATGCAGTGATCAATATGCTTATATTTACAAAAGCATTGTTAAATTCAATTGATTATCACTTTGATTATCACTTGAATGGAACGAAATACAATCCATATCACCCAATGAAAAATTGGAAATTGTCAATGCTCACGACTACCAAATATTTATATCTACAACTCTTCAACCCTATAAACCCTATGATGACACTATGAACCCTTCAACTTATAAAAATATCTACAAATATAACATAAAATATAATGATGATATGTTCGACTATTCAACCATATTTGCAAATCAAACAAAATTGAAATTATAAGCTACTTGACTATACAATGATGTTTATAAATGAAATGAAATAAAACAATTTTATTTTTAGCACATTATCATAGAACATAAACTATCATTTCACCATCATAAACAAT
>SNQJ01S0200416.1:2559-16946 GCA_010110895.2 Picea sitchensis | reverse complement strand
TACACACGAACACGACGGTTCAACTTCCCAACTCCTTAGGCAAAATGTCGACAACTGTCTAAGCAACTGAAACACCAACTGAAATGCTAACTGATTTGCAATCATGAGTCCGTTTTGCTATGATCTTCATCGACCCTGATCGACGGTCCATGATCTCAATGAATCAACGGTCCAGATATTTTCGAGATCTAGCATCTCGTTGTTCCTTAGTTGGAGGTTCTTGTAACTCCAAGTCACGATAGCCGAGACTCCGAGATGGAGTTACATCAACGGCCCAGATCCAAGCTTGATTTATTGGCTGTGATTGGATCGCCATATCGCATATCGCGATTTCATATTTCTTGTTGCAATGTTTTTGTCACTCCATGTCGCGATTCGTGAAACTCCGATAAGGAGTTACATCAACGGTCCAAGTCCGAGCTTGTCTTGACGGCTGCGATTGAATCGCGAAATCAACATTCCTGTTGCATTGTGTTCTTTGCCTCTCTATGTCGTGATTTGTGAAACTCCGATGTGGAGTTTGATCAACGATCCAGGTCTGATATTGACTTGATGGCTGCGATTCAATCGCAATATCGCATATCGTGAAATCGGGGTTCTTGTTGCATTTGTTTCAAATCGCGATTCATGAAACTCCGATATAGGCTGTGATCAATGGTCCAGGTTATTTCTTGATCTGACGGTCCATATTCAATCGCGATTTCGCATATCGCGAAATCAACATTCTTGATGCATTGAGTTCTTTGCCTCTTGAGTTCGCGATCCCCGAAACTCTGATAAGAAGTTAAATCAACGGTCCAGATCTGATCTTCTATTCAGCGGCTGCGATTAAATCGTGAAATCGCATATCGCGATATCAGGGTTCTTGTTGTCAAATGATTTTGACATTTCAAAGTCCCGATCCCCGATACTTCGACAGTGACTGGAATTAACGGTCCAGATCAAAGTTTGATCTGACGACTCAGATTTCATCGTGAATTTGCATATTGTGATTACACCCGCTTCTCCTTGGTCTTTAAAGACCATGCAGGTTCTCTTCGATCCAACGGTGGTCGGACCCTACGCTCGGATATGACGGCTGAGATCTGTCTCCCTCTTCAACGATCATAGATTCTTCTTCTCAAAATTTCTCTCATTCGCTTCCTTCGATCATTCACTGCTTGTGATCATTCACCTCTCTGAACTTATCATCTGTTTGCCTGTCAATTACAAACTTGTTGTTCTCATGTCATCTTCACTGTTGCCATCAATGACAAGCATTCACTGTCTGTTAACTGTCTGTTAAATATTTGCCAACAATACCTTCGTCCGCAATGCACTTTTTCCAAGCCCATCAATTGCCTTTTATATTTCATTCTTTGTATTTTCTTTCATAATAGCATAAGGAGAGATTGAAGGTCCCTGCCTTGGCATGGTGACCATATGATGGAAATGTTACCCACAAACACCTAGTGGAAATGGGAAGGTTGGCTCGTGATGAGACCCCCTTTCTCTTAGCCATGCAACTGAGAGTCATTGCCTTAGTTTGGTGACCAGATGATGACAATGTCATACCACTAGATATCTATGGACATGATAGGTCGGCTCATGATGAGACCTCATATCCTTCAACTTAACATTTTAAGCATTCTTTATTATATTTTGGGTCCCCTTTATTCAAAGATAAGTGTTTCATTTCTTTCTTGGGGGATCCCTGGGTGAAGCATATGGAAGGTTTATATAAAGGTTTTATATTTTACCCAACACCAACCCCTCTAGGCCTTTATCCTATTCTTCCCATAGAATGAGGGACAACCCCTTCTTGGGTTAATATACCCTAAAATCCCAAGAGATAAGGAAATGGAGGGGAATAATTATGGAAAGTGGTAAGTATGGTCGGGAATGATACAATGGCTCATTAAGGGAGTTCCTAGTAGAAAACCCATCTCCAAGGAAAACCACTTACTAGGGCACAATGTCAACCACCAAGGTGAAGCTGGGAAAAAGGCATAATGTCCAAGCACATATCATGAAGTGTAGAGAAATCTGAGATACAACATAATCAAATGGCTTGAATATTGAAATGATGCTCGCCATAATACTGAACTGTACCTCATGGAGCAAGGCCCACTGCCTTCCAGAAGCCAGCTGGTGTGGTGGATGGCATTTGCAAACCTATGAACATCTGTGGTGGTGAGTGGGTTTCCATTTGTGCAAAGGTTACTGCTGGTCATTTAGTCTCTTGACACTCCATATATGCAACCTAAGGGCCTTGAGACATCATCTCCTTAGTTATCCGCAAGTTGGGGATAACATTTGGCTCCTACTTGGGGACATGTGCTTTTCATAGAGTGCATGAGAACCACAACATCTCCTGGTAGACATGTGCCTGCAAGGAAAAATCAAAATGTCAAGTACAGGATAACCTACTCATCCTTATTCTCATATGATCATAATCCAAACCAACTAAGCTAGAAAAAGAAAATTTTGACATTTTTTCAAAAAATTCTAAACTAAGCATGAAATCAATATGCAAGTAGAACAAAATGAAAATGAAGTGCATCTAAACTAGTATGATCAATCAAGATGAAAATGCAGAGAATCAAAATGACTTACCTACTTACCTAAGGCATGGGCCCTAAATAAGTCATGTGACCTGGATGTGAGGTTGGAGAAGAGACCCATGTACTGGTAATGCCATTTTTCTCCCATGCAATGCTGTCAGATAGTCTCTTTATTTGTCAGACTTCTTCCTGATGACGTAAGGGCCAAGCCATGAATTTTTATCTTCTTGGGCATATCTAGGCTTTCCCTTTCTTTTGTCCCACATGAGAACAAGACTTCCTTCATTGAAATCGGTGCAAGGTGTACTCGTATCATGTGGAGGCTTTGTGTGGACCGTATCTTTGATGGATTCTTCATTTTTCTCATCTTTATTTTGTATAATATGAATAGATTTAGGCTACTTCCTATGGTACTGTGCAATCTTATTTTTATATGTCCATGGGAGAAACATCTCTACTGCATATTCCTGCATGAAGGGTAACTCAGATGGATCATACTCAAAAATCTGAGGAGGAATATCATGGTAGTGTTCACTGACATAGTTGGGGCCCCTCAAACTCATCACATGTGTATCTTTCTTTTCCCTGTTATGTAATATCTCATACATGCCATTGCCCATGGGAATATAATATGCATGTGTAAGCTTAATACTAAGGAAACCTCCAAGGGATGAGGACCAGGTCCTCGACAAGAGAATTCCCCATGCATCAAAGACATCAATCACCAATATGTCCATGAGGATGATGATATGTGGAAAATCTATCAGAAATACCTCAATGTCCTCACATACTCCCAAGACCTTAACTCTTCTTGAATCAATACCAAAAAAAATGTCATAAGGTCGGGTTGTCTTCAAACCAAGTTGTTTCATTACCTTCAAAGATATGACATTTGTTGAGGCCCCTGAATCAGGCATGCAATTTTTCAAGCAGAGGCCATTCATGCCTAATGAGAGATAGAAGGGAGAGTTATTGTCTTTTGGCTGATTAAGATACATAGTGTTTAACATGACGAGAGGATCCTCCTTCTCAGCTGGCACTTGTAATATCCTCAAAATTTCCCTTTTCACGGAAGCGATCTTACACATCTCTGTCACTGGGACCGTCATATTCAGTTTTCCAAACATGTTTGCAACATCTATATTCAACTGAACATCATATCTAGGAGTTGGCTTAGGAAGAAACTCACATACCAACGATGGAGATGGTGGAGCTAACTTTTCTTCTATTGGAAGAGGAATCTCGGGCTATAATGGAGGGGCTAAAGCATTTTTTCTTTTGTAGGTTAGAATTTCCCTCCTCCTTAATTCCTTCTTCTGATCATTTGTTAGTTTATTTAAGGCCCAGATTCTCCCCTCTCTTTATCCTATTCTTCTGGCTTCATTGATTTGTTCTTGAGTAACCTGTTCATCATTGAGATTGCAAACCATGAAGTTTATATCGTGAGGATAATATTTGTATTTTCGGGGGAATTCAACTTCCCTATGGGGTTCTTGGCATGGGATACACCAATCTTCTATATCAATTGTCCCAACAGATTTCAAAGTATCTGGGGCCTTTTCCTCTTGTTGAGGTCTTGGTTTCCAACTGGTGGAATCTCTCTGTTATCTAGCAAACTGAGGCCTAGGAGCAGATTGATTTCTTTCCACTATAGTCATATGGATCATAATTTGATCCTTCACCTGGAAAAAATGAGTATTCATCTGGTCTATCTTCTGAGTCAGGAGAGCAATCAGACCAGGAACACTGTTGTTGGAAACCTTCATCTTTGATTCTATCTTGCTGTGAGGGTACTGAAAAGGTTCTATTTTTGAATCAAGGAGATTCTCTTCAATGTCAATATTGAATTCTTTAGCCTCTGCCAATGATGTGGTATTTTTATCTTTGAGATTGTATCATAACTTCCCTTCAAAGGAATTCATGTAAAGGAGATGAACTGATGATTTTGTAGGATGATAATCTGTTGGAATTTAATTATACAAACTGTCAAATCTTGAAATGAATTCCTTTACTGTTTCATTATCCTTTTTATTTATTTGATTGAACTGAGTCCCAAGTGTCCCACCATCTACTTTTCTTGACCATTTTTTTTTAAATAAGGCGAAAAAGGAATCATAGGTCATGATATGATTATCAGGGAGTCCTCTGAACCAATCAAGAGCTTCTTCATTCAATGATGAGATGAATAGTATCATGGCCACATCTTGATGATCAATACCTGCATTGTCCATATCTCGGCCCATGACATAAATGTGGTATTTGGCAGTTATCACATTGTTTCCTGGGAACTTTGGAAACCACTTGTTGACATATGTTAGCATGTGGTTAGGGTAACCTTGGATATTGGAAATGTTAAGGGGTTTGTAGAGGTCTCTTTCCCAAGGGCAAGCCATTGGAGCAAGGGGAAGGGAATTATGGAGAAGGGTTTTAGCAATGGGAGACTTGAGAGGAGGCCTTCTTTGGTAAACCTGAGAAGGATTGAACCTCCCAGGCAGAAAATATTTGGGGAAAGAAGGATTCTGGGAAGGTGGAGTCGCCAGATGAGTTTCAAAACGAACTTATCGAGGAAGGTGGAAAGGGAGCGTTCCTTGGGTGGAGTCACCAGGTAAGCTAAGGTAAAGGATTTTGCATAGCTTACCAAAGTGTCATTAGGGTACGAAGAGGATTCAAAATACTCCCTGAAAACGATGCAAAAATGTTATAGCGCAAGTTGTAGGTTGGGAAAATCCCGACCCAACCACGGAACAAGTGATACAACTTGGGAATCCTAATGTCACCTCGATGTAGGTCCCACACTTCAAGGGTGACTATATCACTCTAGGGAGGCGATCCCGGTGAACTTAGGGGGATTTAGAGGGAGATGAATATGGATGGAAATGAAGCCCATGTAGTTCAAGTCTAAGTGAAGTGAAAGGTGGAAAGATATTTCTTTTAAGTCAAGTAATTGTTGCCCCACATGTATAACACTTCTCCAGATGATTGTACCTACCCGAGACACAAGAAAAGACACTTTGCAATAGTATATGTTAGTTGGATCAACAAGTTAAGCTTGTTGTCCCTAATTTATAGCAGTAGAAAACAATATATATTATCAAGTAAATGGTACTATAATATGCTCAATAAATGCTAAATATCAAGTATAAAATGCAAGAGAAAAACTAGTAATGACTAACTAAACTCAAGATGAAAAACCAATACCCTTAGCATAAAAGATAAGGCTGTTGTAAACACTTGTCTGCAGCAAATTATATCATCCTTATGGCTTTAACATTCAATGTATTACATAAATAAAATCATTCACTGAAATCTACTCAAACATTCCCAAAAAGTGCGTTGGACCAAGGAGAACAAGTGTGCAAACTTTGAGCAAAATCCAATGGTTGATAAGAGAGTTGTTCAAGTAAGTAAGTTAGGGTTTCTACAAGAAGTCAAAATGAAGTCAAAATGACAAGGAAAACAATCCACTTTGCAAGAATTCAAAATGACTGAAAATCATGTTCCCAATGAAATATTTTATTTCTCCAATGCAACAAATCAATGACTAGTGCCTTTACTATTGGGTTAATGGAGTCACAAGGAGCATAAAGAAGCTACCTCCTTGGGGGTGTAAGCCCTTTTAATCCCCAAGGAAAGTTTCTCTAAGCTAGGGTTTAAGCTAAGAGGGTGTATTCCCTTATACTTCTCTTAGAAAACCCTTAATCAATGAGATGGAGAAAATAAAATGATGAAGGATCTGGTGGGGGTGTATTCCCTTATACTTCCTAGCTAGCTCCTAGCATAACTATAATTGAACTTGAAAAATGATAGCATTATAGTAGAAAACCATACCAAGATCAAGAGAAATGCCAAGATAAATCACCACAAGAGCTAGAAAGCATCATCCAAAGCTAACGCTAGACCTTCCTCCATCAACCATTCATAAACATAGCCATACAACAAGTGCACAAGAGATAAAAGAGCCAATAGGGCCGAAATTTCAGACCAAGTCTCTCACAAGAGGGAGAGTTATGTTTCAAATGAGATCTTATGATCTCTATTTATACTAAATGTAGCTACAATAATTTGTACACAAAATAAGGAGTAAACCATAAGATTAGGGGTCAAAAACCCTAATCTTGCCCCCATTAACAAAGTAATATTAAAAAATTTACTTAAAAGTTCACTTTTTGCACAAATTAAACCCTAATTTAGGAGGATGTCTCCCTTTTAGGGGACGTTTTTCCACTTTGAGGAAATAGTTGGTGTTGGAGAAGCATGGATGGGCCTCCAAAGGCCATGTGTGAAGCATCTAGGCACTCATATCATGGTGAAGACCCTTCTCCTCCTCAAACATCCATGTTTCAAAGAGTGGCACCTCACCACCATGCCCTAGCCCCCAAGATCATGATGTCAAGCTCAAAAGTGGAACGTTTTGTCCCTCCTGGGAAAATAACTTGGCAAGCAGGGGGTGGTATAGGTTGTCCAAGACATCATCAAGGTTGTCCAAGACTAATCTCTCTCATCTAGCATGCGGGCCTCTGATATCCAACCTGTAGGCTTGTATCCCTATGGAAGCCTGAGCTAGGCTTTTTCTCCCAAAATTGTCCACCAGCTAGGTCCTGCAAAGACAAATGAGCACGACCTCCAAGGATATCAAGTCATAACATCATGATAAGTGAATCCAATCAATAAATAATCCATCTAAGCATGTGCATCAAAGATCACTATATCAAACAATTAATAGCTCAAAGACACTATGCGAATTGTCAAGCTTAAATATGGGAAGGTCGACGAGGTGTCATATTGGGTAGGTCTTGCCCTAGGTCAAGGAGATCTTCAAATAAGCCATGTAGAGTGGATGAAGTGGTAGGGGTCAATACTCAATGGGCATAGGGCTCATGACATACAAGGGGTCGTAGTGTCTCATTCATGAGTGACATTGTAGAGGGTGTGTGGTACCTTTGTCCGCAATTCACTTTTTCCAATCCCATCAATTGCCTTTTATCTTTATTTATTTGTATTTTATTTCATAATATCATAAGAAAAGATTGAAGGTCACTGAATTGGCGTGGTGACGAGATGATGGAAATGTCACCCACAAACACCCAGTGGAAATGAGAAGGTTGGCTCATGATGAGACCCCATTTCTCTTAGCCATGCAACTGAGAGCCATTGCCCTGGTTTGGTAACAATATGATGACAATGTCATACCACTAGATATCTATGGACATGATAGGTCAGCTCGTGATGCCACCTCCTATCCTTCAACTTAACCTTTTAAGAATTATTTATTATATTGTTGGTCCTGTTTATTCAAAGATAAGACTTTCATTGCTTTCTTGGGTGATCCCTAGGTGAAGCATATGGAACATTTATATAAGAATTTTATCTTTTACCCAACACCAACCCCTCTAGGCCTTTAGCTCCTTCTTCCCATAGAATGAGGGACAACCCTTTCTTGGGTCAATATACCCTAAAATCCCAAGAGATAAGTAAATGGAGGGAAATAATGATGGAAAGTGGTAAGTATGGTTGGGAACGGTATGATGGCTCATTAAGGGAGTTCCCAGTAGCAAACCCATATCCAAGGAAAACCACTTACTAGGGAACAATGTCAACCACCAAGGTGAAGTAGGGAAAAAGGCATAATGTCCAAGCACATATCATGAAGTTTAGATAAATCTAAGATACAACATAATCAAATGGCTTGAATATTGAAATGATGCTCACCATAGTACTGGCTTGTACTTCATGGAGCAAGACCCACTCCCTTCTGAAAGCTAGCTGGTGTGGTGGATTCCATTTGCAAACCTATGACCATATGTTATGGTGAGTGGGTTTCCACTTCTGCAAAGGGTACTGTTGGTCATATAGTCTCTCGGCACTCCATATATGCAACCTGAGGGCCTCGAGACATCACCTCCTTAGTTATCCACAAAATGGGGATAACATGCTGAAATATACAATATCTTGGACCCCATTTTCCTCCAAAGTGTCCTCCAAAAGTGACCAAGAAATCTTGTGTCTCGATCCAAAGTAATACTCCTTGGCAAACCAGGAAGTCTCACAACTTCTTTGAAGAATAAAACAATGACTTCAGTTGCATCACTTGTATTCTTGCACACTATGAAATGTGCCATCTTTGAAAACTGATCTACTACAACCATCACAAAATCGTGCTTCCTTTATTTCCTAGGTATCCCCAAAACAAAATGCATGCTCATATCTTCCCAAGATCCTTTGGGTATGGGGAATGGAGTATATAGTCCCGTATTTTGAGTTCTTCCCTTTGCTACTTGTTGGACGATTGGTTTGGACAGTTGGTTGTCATTGATTTCAACCCTTGGAGAGTAATCTTGGAGATTGATGTCATCCCTTAGATATTTATGTCAACCCTTGGAGAAGTCCAGAAGCCGCAGAGATGTGGATGAGATCGTTGGACAATTGGTTATCATCTGTATAATCAAGATTGATTGTGATTTAGTTGATTTAAACATATGTGATGGATACATTTGATGAAGTCTACATGAAGCCCAAAGGTGTGGTTATTTTACCCAAATTTGAATGAGGTTTTTGGACATGAAGGACAATGTAAATGCAGGTAGGACACTCATATATGGATAGTACTCATCGTGCCATTTTTGGTTATATGTGGAACACCGCGTGGTTCCTCACGGTTAGGGAGATATGTCTTTGTGAAGTTGGAAGCCCCGAAGAATGGTCAAGAATCCCTTAGTTGGTTACAAGTCTTTAATGAAATGGTAAAGTGGTTGTAAAAAGAAATTTAAAGAAACCCTAAAGTTAAGGAAAGAGGTCCTATAGTTAAGGAAAGAGGTTACTTATAAAAAGTATAAATACACCTCAAGAAGTCTCTCATAAGTACATGATATATACACACAAGTTCATTTAATATCTATTTAATTGATCAAGTGATTCTTATATGAGGTAACCAAGGATATCTGAGGCATTTTTCAGAGGTAATATGAAGTAAAGAAGGTCGAAATTGCAAGGGTGAATGAAGTCTTGTGAGGATGTGTTCTAAGGTATGTTATTTACAAGTCATCTTACCATTTTTGCTATGATTTTTTTCTAGAATGATTCAGATAGAAATGGTTGGAGGACATTGATAGGACATAGAACAGTACCTTTGGTATAAATTTCAGCTTCTGGGTTGTTGCATTTTGGGAGATACACTTTGTGGAAGATAGGGTTTTGGGCTAGTCCTGGAACTAGTCTCAAAGATGTGTCCCTTTGTAAAAAGGTCATAACCTCTTTATAGAAGATCCAAATTAAGTGAGACCAAATGAATTGGATATATTACAATCCTTAGTATGTTGTGTGTGATTTTTAGATCCAGATATCAAATATTCCACGTTTGGTGTTCTCTACAATTTCACTCTCTAGAATAAGCTAGAATTCAACAAGATTTTCCATTTTTCCTATAACTCCTTTTTTGGGAGGTTCCTAGTAGTGAAACCTGAAGAAATTGTAGAGAATATATTGAATAATATTTTATAGAATGTTCAGACCTTTACTCATTACAGGTACATAGTTATGCTTCTTTGAAGTTAGGGTTTGTGACTGATCCAAAAACTAGTCCCATGAGCCTAAGGTAAAGTTTGATGAAGATGATATTGTCTTATTGCTGAAGTTGAGAAAGGTATGTAGGTCTCTGATCACATACACCAGGTTTGTTATAGAGTTACATGTATGTTTATATACATGTTTTTAGGGTTACATGTTGATGATGTCATGGTGTATGGCATGATTGAGACATATCATGAGTGATATGGTATATAGTTGAGGCACATGGTTTGAGGTACATGATTGGATGCATGTCTTATTGATATTGGTATAATAATTGTTGAGGCATAGCTTGGTTCTTAGTGTAGCACATGATTGAGGTGCATGTTGGACACTTGATGTTGGCATAGTGCTTGAGACACATCTTGGTGATATTGGCATATTGGTGGAGGTTTGGTGCATGGTTGATGCACTAGCTATGTTACAGGTTGATGTACATAGTTATGGTACAAGTTGATGTACATGGTTGGCGTGCATGTTTTTCACATGGTATGGTATAGGTGTTGGTACATGGTTGATGCACTTGTTGTGGTACAGGTTGTGGTACATGGTTGATGCTTGGTATGGTATAGGTTGATGGTTTGGTACATGCTTTGGTACATGGTTGAAACACATATCTTGTGATGGTATATTGGTGATATTGGTACATTCTTGGTAGAGGCATGTGTTGGTGATGTTGGACATCTAGTTAAGAGGTGTCCTTGGTGTATGATCCATGTGAGACAATCTGGTTGAGTATCGGTGGAATTGACAGGTTGGAAAGTTTGATTAGTGATAGGTTGGATACAGTGACATCAGGGATGATTTTAAGGATGGAAATTTATTTTAAAATGTAGAAACCTTGGTGAATCTTACTAATCCTTCATATGCCAACTATAAATGATTGGCGATATTTTTGTAAAAATATTCAAATTTATAAGGATTTTATATATTTTTTATAAAATTTTGGCGATTTTTAAGGTAAAATAATTTTATCCTATAGAATTTGGGCGAATTGTTTTTAAAATAGTGAATCTCATTTTTGGAAAAACCATGGAAAAATAGCCCATGAGCGAAATTTAGCCCCTAAAATCATCCTTGAGTGACATGTTACAGGTTGATGTGATAGTGGTAGTGACAGTGACAGTGGAAGTGGCAGTGATTGTGGTAGTGAGAGTTGGTGTACACTTATATTTCAAGGCGACAGGATGGGGCAAGGAAAGGGGGTTGTAGCCTCCTTCCGGTTGGAGCCAGAGAATAAGGGAGTTGGAGCTTGATTCAGGTTGGAGCCTGAGAACTAGGTGGTTGTAGCCACCTTCCTGTTGGAGGCGGATAACCCAGGGTTTTTTTTCTTCCTTTTGGTTGGAGCCAGAGAATTTAGGGAGTTGTAGCTTCCTTCAGGTTGGAGCCTATAAATAGGGGGTTGTAACCTCCTTCTAGTTGCAGTTGGAGAATTGGGAAGTTGGTGCTTCCTATGAATGAATTCTTGATATATAAAAGAAAGCATTCTGTGGTTTTCTCCCATTTGGGTTTCCATGTAAATATTGGTGTACTGTGTTCTTGATGTGATGTTAATGTGATGTTGTCTATGTTTACATGCTTATGATATATATATATATGTGTGTGTGTGTGTGTGTGTGTGTGTTCGTGTGTGTGTGTGTGTGTGTTGATACTGAGAGGGGGGTGAATTATTATCAAGTACAATTTAAAACATTTTTTAACTTATACTTAAACCATTCAATTATATCCAATGAGAAATGAACAATAGCATAAGAGTTACACCAATACACCATAATAAACCATGCACAATATATGAAAAATAATCAATAGTTATTGTTCAAGGGAAGTAATGACTTCCAAAGGTAGCTACAGCTTCCAAATAAGGGAAGTAATGACTTCCAAAGGTAGCTACAGCCTAAATGTAAAAGGGAGGGGTAAACCTCCAAGAGAAATATACAATCCTCTAATATCAAGAGAGATTTGAACTCTCCATCCTTTCCCCTTCCTTCCACCTAAGAATATATGAGATAATAAACTTTACATTAAATCATCACCATCAACCAATCATCATATTAGAACTGATAATGCTTTCCCTAGACTTCTTCTAATTTCTAAAATTATTCAATTCTTGGAATTCTCTGATCTCGTATATAATATTACTCAATGTATTCTGAAACTCCTCCAAGTTTCACTCCTTGAATCCCTCCCAAAAAGAAGAGAAATAATGGTAGACGCTATTCACCTCGGTCTATCTGTGAGACCTAACGCGGTACGAATTGCTGCTCAATATTTAACATCCTATTCAAACTCACACACAAGAAACTAAAGTCCATACTTTCCAATGAAATTTGTACCACGCCATTTGATTCTCAATGAAGAAGTTATGATTGTTTTACCTGGAACACCTGCTATTGGACTAGCTTCTGTGGATTGGTCACAAACCCTATCTTCCATAGAGTGTATCTCCATAATTATAGAAAATCAAGATCCGGAACTTTTACCAGAGGTACCTTTGATATGTCTTCAATATCATAGTGATTTCACCATCTAATTCATTCCTAGAAAAAATTTTATAGAAAAATGGTAAGATGAACTGAAAATAACATACCTTAGAACACATCACCAAAAGACTTCATCCTCCCTTGAAATCCAGCCTTATTTACTTCTTATTCGAATTTGAATTTATATCAAATGAATGTATAATGATGTTTATTTATACCATTTATAAATACTTCCTTTTAACATTAGGGTCGACTCACACTCTCTTATTTTGTAATTATTTCTTTAATTATCTTAAGGGCCTACATATATGTACTTCCTTCTTCACTCCACTTTGTCATCTCTAAAATTATTTCTCCTCAACCATGAGGATCCATGTGTGTGACGTGCCACATACCACCAGAAACAACATGATGTATACTATCCATTCATGGGTTTTGTATATGCATATGCATTTTCCTTCATGTCCAAATACCTTTATCAATCTTGCGGTCCAAAACCCATGACTAGGGTTGACATCAATGACAACAACCAATATTCAAACAATCTCTCCCTTTTTCATTGATGGGAACACTCATTCTCCCCCTATCATCATGATCCCAATTTCTCTCCCCCTTTGACATCAATGGCAAAGGTTAGGGCTCCTCCCCCTGAGTTTAATGGGAAAATGTAACTCACTTCTTTGGGGCTGCTCCCCTTGAACATGTGGCACTCAATAATACTTCATGATCAATGAATTATATCCAATGAGAAATGAACAATAGTATAAGAGCTACACCAATACACCACAATACACCATGCACAATATATGAAAAATAATCAATAGTTATTGTTCAAGGGAAGTAATGAATTCCAAAGGTAGCTACATCTTCCAAATGTAAAGGGAGGGATAAAAATCCAAGAGGAACATACAATCCTCTAATATAAAGAGAGAGTTGAAATATCCATCCTTACCCTTTCCTTCCACCCAAGAATATATGAGGGATAATAAAACTTTACATTAAATCATCACCATCAACCAATCATCACATAGAACCTGATAATGCTTCCTGAGACTTCTTCAATTTCTGCAATTCTTCAATTCTTGGAGTACTCTGATCCTATAGATGATATTAATCAATGTATTCTCTGAAACTCCTCCAAGTTTCACTCCTTGAATCCTCCCCCAAAAAAAGTTATAGAAAGAATGGTAGACTTTATTCAATTCTGGTCTATTCAAGAGACCGAACTTGTACAGAATGCCCCGCACTCAATATTTAACATCTGATTCTGAAACTCTCACACAAGAAACAAAATTTCATACTCTTTCCAATGAAATTCGTCCCACATTATTTGTATTCTCTATGAATAATTTATGATTTTTTTACCCAGAACACCTGTTTATTGACTAGCTTCAGGATTGGTCACAAACGCTATCTTCCACAGAGTGTATCTCCATAATTATAGTGAATCAAGAGATGGAATTTTTACCAAAGGTACCTTGATATGTATTCTCAATACCATAGCGATTTGACCATCTGAATATTTCTAGAAAAAAGGTTATAGAAAAAATGGTAAGATGACCTGAAAATAACATACTTTAGAACACATCACCAAAAGACTTCATCCTCCCTTGAAATCCGACCTTATTTACTTCTTATTTCCTCTAAAATTAGACTTATATCAAATGAATGTATAATGATTTTTATTTATACCATTTATGTCACTTCCTTTTAACATTAGGGCTGACCTGACACTTTCTTATTTTGTAATTCTTTTCTTTAATTATCTTCAGGGCCTACATGTACTTCCTTCTTCAATTCA